>JAXQQM020069706.1:0-116663 GCA_034641835.2 Pinus albicaulis
GACTATCGCGTAAAAATAGCCCTGACACTTTATCAACCCCAAGTCACGTGAAACCGATGGTTTTACCACCGTGACGTGTCACGTTACTATTCGATCACGTTCAAATAGAACAAAACCGCTCGCATGCCAAAAGCAGTGCGAAAACAGTGGTTGGTTTCTCAAAAACCACTTGGTTGTAAACTTTCATTTTGATCGCGTTTCACATGGAATTTTTTGCTGGTTTACAGTTTTAACGTCACTTCCTCTTGTAAACCTCCTTTTCCGCTCTGTAAATCAATAAACATAGATCACTAATCGAATATCCAATCTCAAGCCAAAGAACCAGAATTCCTTCAATTTCCTTTGAATATTTTACACAGAAACTAATCACATGTAAATTCTCCTTCACACAGAAGCTAATCACGCTCAATTGCTACACACAAAAAAATAAATCCAATGGATTCGAAGAGATGAAACCCTTCAGGAATTTGCCAAGAATGCAACAGATAAATAAACTCTGCGTTTTTATTAAATCAGAGGCAAAACCCTCTCAATCAATTCTTCTACGGCCCAATTAGATTTCCTCCTTCTCAGAGGTTACATTTACAGTTTTTTATATAACAGTCGACCTCCTCTTGAGGATCGAATTCTCCTAATTTAGATAAAATCCGAATTACATAATATCTTCCCTAAATCCATCAACTGAAGGCTAAATATGTTGAATCAAATCAAAAAATGTTCAATTTTTCTAGATACTAGTTCAACCCTATCTAGTAAAACTGTAAACTGACAGCTAAAGGTACTAACACCTTTGCTTGTAAACTTTTTTTGGATTTTTGGAATAATTAATGAATCCTTTTGTCTCTAAGCCTCATGCTCCTGCATCATATATATATATATATATATATATATATATATATATATATATATATATATATATATATATATATATATATATATATATTCAGGGTAAATTCTCAACATTTTTTAAAAATGGAAATGAAAACCAATTTTTTTGTGCAAAAAACACCCTGAAAACGAAAAGTGTTGATGTTGGAATAACATTTTTTTTGGGTAAATTTTCAAAAAAAATTTTTAATAATGGTAGTGAAAACCCATTTTTTGTGCAAAAAACACCCTAAAAACAAAAAGTGTTGATGGTGGAATAATGTCCTTATTTTCGAGATAAAATTTCAACAATTTTTAATAATGGCATTAAAGATAAAATATCGTGACTTCGAAAAATTCCAATGATTTTCAGGTATGACATTAAAGATAGAATATCAAGACTCTGAAAATCCTTAAAATATCAACGATTTTCAGGCATGACATTAAAGATAAAATATCAGGACTCTGAAAAGCCTTGAATTTCCAACCATTTTCTTCCAAGGTGTTAAAGAAAAAATACTTAAAATTATTTTCAACCATAACATTAAAGATACAATATCGTGACTTAGAAAAACCTTAAAATTCTGACAATTTTTCAACAATGGAATTAAAACCAAATATCATGATTACATAAAACTTTAAGTTTTCAACATATTTCAACCGTGGCATTATTGAAAAAATTTATGACTAAAAAACTTTAAAATGAACATCTCGATGAAAGAGTGATTAGACCAAGAGCAATTTCTCTTTTAAATGCTAAAAGTGTGGCTATATTAAAATATTAGCCTAATACAACTTGACACATTACAACAAAAATTTAAAAATCAACCATCAAATTGACACGTAGTGTAGACGAACCATTGGAATGAAAAATTAAAAACCAACCATGTAATTAACACATTTTGGGGGCGGACTCGATCCATTATAACTAAAACTTTAATTCAACTATCAAATTGACACATATTGGGATTAGGTTGCTAGTCAAAAAAAAAAAAATAGAACAAAATTATATATATATATATATATACAAACAAATTAAAAGATAGAAAAAAACAAAAAAACAAAAAAAAAACAAAAAGTTTAAACAGACAATAAAAAGTAAATAAAAATGCATATTAGAACAAAAAAAAATCAAACATAAAAAATGTAAAAAAAAGAAACAAAATTAACTTATAAAAGATAAAAATAAAAACAAAATATAGATAAAATATAAAAAACAAGAAAATATTTCTAAAAAAAAAAAACCAAAAACAAATAAATAATAATACCTTAATAGACAATGTCAAGTCCCAATAACACAACCGGTTGTGGATGGGCCTCGTTAGAAGGGCGACCCAGGATCAAACCTCACGGAGTTTGTTGCGCCCGTGCTAAGGGAGGAGACAAGCTAAACCCAGTTTGCTTAGTGATGGTGTGGCCTAGGTCGGGTGTGATCCCCATGTGATTTTGACGACTTAGATTCCCCTAGGTTGCGATTTCTCAGGCAATAGGTCAAGCTTGATATAATCTCTAGTAAACTCAGACCACTTGAAAAAAAAAAAAAAAACTTAATAGACAACTAAAAAAACATTAAAATAAATGAATAAATAGTACATTAAAATAAAACGAAAGAAAATAATTTAAAAAAAAAATCAAAATATAAAAATAGGAAACATTAAAAAACTAAAAAACTAAAAAAAAAAAAAACATAGTAAACAAGCACTGGTTAAAGAAAATGACACTTTGAAAATCAATATTAAAAATCTACAAGAACAATTACATAATAACTCAACCCTAAATAACACAGAGAATAAATTAGATATTAAACACATAAAAGAAGAAATTAATAAACTAATTGTACTCAACCATGAGCATCACAAAAGATCCTTGCACCTTATAATTGTTGGTATAGAAGAAAAAAACCATGAAAACACGGTAGAAATAGTTAAAGAAAAATTAAAGACAAAATCTCAAATTCAAATAACTTATCTCACCAAAGCAATGAGGGTAGGAAAGATACTTGCGCATAAACATGGGTTAATATGTGTCAAGGTCAATTGTAATGACCATAAATTAGATATACTTAAGAAATCCCCAAGCCTCAAAGGAACGAGAATATTTATAAATGAAGATCTCATTCTAGAAGACCAAGCTGAACTTAGGAAATAAGTCCAAAAGGTCAAGGAGGAAAGAAAAGAAGGGATATGGGAAGCCACTAGGAATATAAAAGCTATTATTAGAGATAGAGTCCCAAACATGAGTGGTAAATGGGGAATAACATCAATCTAGATCATCTTCTATAATTTCCATGGTTTTCCTTGGTATAAAGGTCCTATGTTAAGTTGGATCTTGAGTGATATTGATCTTATTCTTTTAATGGAAACTTGGGAGAATGACGAATCTAGGGTCCCTCACCTTGATGGATTCACTCTTTGGTCAACTTGGAATAAGAAATCCTTTGGGAGAGGTTTTGTTGGTATAGCCTGTTATATTAGGAAAATTTCTTCCTCTCATATCCGACTTCATAAAACCGACCCCTTTAATCATTAAATTTGGATTGAGATCTCTAATTCTATAACCAATAGGATCGTTCATGCAATCTTCTATTTTTCCCCTATCAACTCTACATGCTATAAAAAAATCAACCTTGATAAGAATTGTCCTTTAAATACCTTAGAAAAATCCATCTACAACCTAAGGAATGAAGGTAATATCCTTTTGCTTGGGGATTTTAATGCTCGAACTGCTACTAACTAAGCTATTATTTTAAGTAACAACTCTAGCCCTGGCCCTTTGTGGCTTGACGAGGATGGTAACTTAGCTACTAGATTCAAGAGAAACTTTGAAGACATAATCGAGAAATTATTCGGCACCAAGCTCCTAAAAATTTGTAGTTCCCAAGACCTAATCATTTGTAATGGTATTAACAAGTCGCCCCTGTCTGGTCAGATGACATGTTTCCACGGGTTGGCTAGTAGCATCGTGGATTATGTGATTTATAACACCCATGTCCTCAATCGTATTACAAACTTTGAGCTACTTAACGGGTACAGGTCTCACTTTGACCACAAACCCTTTTCTTTATCCCTCAATCTTGTTATGCATACCACCCACATGTAGGAGACCAGTGAAAGAAAAAGACACATTCACTTTGATAGAAGTAATAGCGACCTTTTCTTAGAAAGGGATTTAGGCTCCCTGACTTATAATAACAACATTGATCAAATCTATTACCATTTTACTACTACCCTTTCCACTACCATTAGCAAGTTCTCTAATGAGACATCATATAAAAAGAATAATATAACTTCCAATCCTTGGTATGACAAAGCCTTGTAAAATTTCCAAGAAAGAGATCAGAGATGCCCCTAATGAAATCATTAAGCTCTAGAATATAAGTATATACAAATCTTTCATCAAGAGGAAGAAGAGGTCATATATTAATAAGATACAAGAGCATCTTCTCCACCTTTCTAAAGTTGCACCTAGAAAGTTTTGGAGAAATGTGCTTGTTCATAAAACTAAAGATAATCATTTTATCCCCTTAAAAAATTGGGATAACTATTTTAAGAAGTTGCATGATTCTCCGGACACCTTGGGCACCATCTTAAACACTCCTATTAAGGAAGATATATTTTCTCTGGAAGACGTTTAGTTTCTGATTAATAATCTCACTAATGGGAAAGCTAAATATATTGAAGGGTACCAAGCTCAGATCTTTAAAACGTGAAGATCTATCCTCATTCCTCATATCCACAAGCTTCTCAATTTGGCTGTAAAGCATTGCTTCCATAAGCTTTGGATGCAAAGCCTTATTGTTCCTATATTTAAAAATGGGGAAAAAAGTGTTCCCTCTAACTACAGGACCATTATGTTTAGCCACATCCTAGCCAAGATTTATGGGCTCATTTTAGAAAAGAAGCTTAGCCTTTGGCTTGAAAACCATGGTAAAAGGGCTAAAGGGAAAATTGGTTTTAGGAGACATCACTCGGTTATCGACCACCTTGTCACTCTCAGGATAATTTCAGAGGATTGTCGCAATAGTAAAACCGATTTATTATGTTTTTTTGTGGACTTTAGAAAAATTTTCGACATTGTCCCTCGAGATAAGATCTAGTAGAGACTTGAAGAGATCATGGTTCCTCCTGAACTAAGGATTGTTGTGATCCACCTTTACGTGATTTTCATTTCCAAGCTTAAGACCAATGAAGGGTGGTCTAAAGATATTAAATGAAATATCATGGTTAAGCAAGGGTGTCCCTATCCCCTACCATTTTTTGTATTTACATCGATAAGCTAGAGGAGTGTCTGGAAACTGTGGGTTGCAAGGGCACCAAGCTCGCTGGTATAATAATTACTCTTCTCCTTTATGCTGATGATATCGTTCTTCTTGCAAAAATTAATACTCTTCATATCTTCTGCTACAAGATGGGTATAATAGTCAATACCGACAAGACTAAAGTCATGATCATTAAATCCAAAAAAATCACCCATGGTAGTTTCTTCTATCATAACCATTCTCTAGAGTAGGTTTTTTCTTATAAATATTTGGGTATTGACTTTCCTTATCAGCTCAACTGGAATTATAGTATCGAGAAAATAATTATTGGAGGTTTGAAAGCTTATTATGAGCTTGAAAATAATTGTATGTCGGTCGATATTTATATTTGGAGTAAAAAAAGGTTCCTCTTTGAGACTCTCGTCACCACTGTTATATTATATGGATGTGAAGTTTGGGGTTGCAGTATATCTAGAGATTCATGGAGAAATATTGAGATGATGCAAAATAAATCCATAACCTATAACCACAATATCAAGGGAAATACTCCTTATCCTATCCTCTTGATCGAAGTTGGTTTGTCCCCCATTGAAAGTACATCTATATTTTGATATCTGATGTATAAGAAGAAGCTTTAAAACATGGAATCCAAGGGGCTCCCAAAAATTTCTTCTAACTTTAGTGAAAACCCCCACCTGCGCCTCAAGTGTGGGTGGCATAAGGATTCCCAGTCTTGGCTCAACCTTTAGGGGATTAAGGAGGAGGTTGTCATGGGAATCAAGGATAGTATCAAAGATGCTATTACATCCAATTTTAAGGGAAAGATGTGGGATTATAAGGAACTGAAGGGTAAAATGAAGCTAAGATACTATAAGGATGTGATCAACCCCGCCCTTGATAACCAGAATTATCTCTCTATGTTGACCAACACTAAGAAAAAAATGAACATCGCTAGGATAAGAACTAATTCTCATGAGGTTCAGAGTGAGACCGAGCAGTGGTATGTTCCCAAGACTCTATGGGATGACAGAATCTGTCAGATTTGTTATACTAAGAAGTTGGAAGATGAAAAGCACTCCCTTCTAGAATTCCCGACTCTTGCCATAACTGCTCCCAATTGCCTATCATCAGCCACACCTCCCGTCTTCTTGACTTATTAAGCTAGCCCAACTATAGCAATCTTGGAGCACTTATTTCCCTTCTCCTTGATTGCAGAAATAAGATTTTGAAGAATGACAATTAGACTCTTTTCTTGAGCTCTTATAGATCACATTGGTCTTAGTGGACGTTAATCATCATCATCATCATATAATTGTTTTTTTTATATTTTTTATATTTTTTTATAATGTTTTTATTTTCTCAAAAATTTTAAATTTATTTATTTTTAATGTTTATTATTTATTTTTTCTATTTTTTAAATGTTTTTTATAATTTATTTAAGATGTTTTTTATAATTTGTTTTAAATGTTTTTTTCCCTTAAATTTTTAATTTTTTTTTTTTTTTAATAAAAAAATTTTCCTAAATTTTTAAAGTGTTTTCTACTTTTATTTTTTCCAATGTTTTTGTTTCTTATTTTAATGTTTTTCATTTTTTGTTTACCCTTTTTTAATGTTTTTGTTTTAATTTTTTTAAAGTTTTTACTTTTAGTTATTCCTTTATTTTTAAGTTTTATTTTTAATAATTTTTAATTTTTATTTTAACTTTGATTATATTTTTTATTTTAAAATTTTGTATGTTTTTTTATTTTTATTGTATGTTTTAATTTAATTTAATTTAATTATATTTACTTCAAATTTTATCTAAATTATTTTTTTAGGATTTGTTTTTCCAAATGTCAACATTTTTTTGATATAAAATTCATAAAATTTGTTAATTTTCCATTTTTTTTAATTCATTTTTTTTCCATAATTTTGTATTTAACATGTTGTTTTTAGTGAAAAAGTCTAAAAAATTCTAATTTTTGTCGAGTTTTTAAATTTTTTTTTTTTGGAGTGATAATTATCTTATGTGTATTGAAATATTAATTAATGATATATAAATATAAAAAATCTTAATCTCAAAATACAAGTTTTATTATTATTTTTAAACTTTGCAAAAAAAAATCATTATAAAAAAACATTGCAAGGGAAAACAAAAAACCAAAATTTGAAAAACTCTTAAAAAACAAATATCTTAGGAAGAAAAAAGTGAATAGGAACAAGGCAACTTGAAAAATAGTTGAATAATCAACATTTAAAAATAAAATTGTGTATACTTTGGACATAAGAAAATTTAAAGTCTCAAAAATATCCCTTAAAAAAATGTTAATGCTTTTCAAAATCTGCATGAAAATCACTAACATTTAAAAAAAAAATCCACACTTAACACATTAGAAAATTTAAAGTGTAAAAAATAAGCCCTTGAAAGAAAGGCATTGATATTGCATCAACACTTTTCAAAATTAACATGAAAATCACGAAAAAATTAAAAAAAGATGTTTATACTTTATACATGAGAAAATTTAAAGTGTCAAAAATATGCTAAAAAACAAAGGTGTATTCTAAATCAACTCTTTTCAAAATCGGATGACTTTTTTCCACCTCAAAAAAAGGGTACTCAGTAAAATTCATGTTTAATAGTTTACATTGTTCAATGTGGGAATATGGTAATTCCATCAATGTTCCCAAATGGTGAAACAGATTAGTTGCAAGCACGAAATAGAAATTTCCATCTACATGAGTATGCAAGACATCTTCTTCGATACAATGACAATAGGTTTGGAAGGCACCCACACTTTAGATATTTTTTACTCATATCATCATGAAACATCGTGATCATTCTTTGTCTATTGTTTTTGTAAACAAGAATATGCATATCTACCAACAAAAATGGAGTTAATATAACATTTGAAAATATTCTAGAATCTTGACTTGGAGAAATATTAATGTGATTTGGAACAGTACTAAGAGGCACATGTGCATATTGGAATAAGGTGTCATGTTGAGTTATTTGACTTGATTCAATAGATTAGGAGTCTTAAAATATACATTAAGTGCAACAAAGATGCAGTGGCTAGATTACATAAATTAATGTTAGGTACATGCCCTGTAGATTCAGTTTAACCAAGGAAATAGAAACGTCAAAGTTTAATTGATAATCCTCATAGTAGCACATTATATGTACTTAAGACATACAATATTTCGATATGAAAATTTTGAACATTTTCATCAAGCTACAGATTATTGGTGTCTCTATGAGTGGAAACATCGTGGTTCTTTGCATGTGCGTGGATTCCTATGGTTAAAAATTGTTCCCAACATGGACACATTGAACTAGGGCGATCTTGCGCAAGTAAGAATTGCAATAGAATATTTTGATGGATGTGTACATGCAATGAATCCACTTGATAAACATCAAAGAGATATTCATGTTAGACTCAATGTCGATGATAATGCTTGCTTAAAATACACACAGCAAATATTTCAAGTTGATCTTGTGATTGATTATGAATAAATTCTTAATTATGTTGAGTGCCACATCACCTGTAATGAGATATATTTCCTTAGAAAGAAGGCAAGAAGATTGGTATGTAGATATAAGGCACCATGGGATCTATGTGATGAGTAAAATTTTTTTGTTAATGACAGTGGAGAAAAGAAGTATGAACCAAGATTAAATGATAATAGATTGAATGCACATAATCATGTAACATTGATGATGTGGATGGATAATAAAGATTGGAAACAAGTTATTTTGAAGTGTGTCGTAATTAATCACATAGAAAAATATGAAAAGGGGTCAAAAACATTTCATGATATCTTGATGTGTCTCTCTTCTATTAAAAATCTAAATGAACCAACACCACATGTATATAGGAATTTGTTGTGTGAAACCATTATTGACAGAGATATAGGTGCCCATAAGAGAAGTTATTTGTTTCTAGAGCTCCCTTTTTTTTAATGTAATTGTCAATTTAAGGTCCTAAATTTTGGTACAAAGGTTTTTAAACAAGTATGGGATGAGACATATAATTCCAACAATGAAAATTCACATATTGATGCATATACCAAGCAACATGCCCACGTTGAGAATCGTGCATTGATAGATGCAGAAAAGAATTCACTTAATGCAATGGATCTGGAAACTACATCACAACAAGATATGGAAAAATCAAGGTCATATGAAAAACGTTGACATAAGGAAAAGTGGTTACCATGGAAGAATGCAGTTATTGTACAAGTGTTCCCTCGATTTACCTCAATTCCTAATCGAAAAAATGACAAGTTTGTTAAATTTTGTTGGTATGAGTTGGTATTATACAATTCCTTCTGTGATTCTTTGAGAGATATTTCTCAGACATATAATGAGATAGTGCATAATTGGGAAAATATATGGTACCAACCATGGCATGTTGATCACAATCCAGTGCCTCCAATTGGTTCAATTCAATAGGACGAAGAAGAAGAACTTCAAAATCCACCTGCATATTCTAGGGAGAATGAGTGAGATATCATTTGTGCATTATATAATAATAAATATATAAAATACAATGAGTATGTGATGTTGAGATATATATATAATGATTGTGATCATAATTGGAACAAAAAATTTGTTGATCTGTCCACTTCTGATGGCGCTATTAATTTCACATCTGAAAATTGAAAGTTGAATTCTCTTCACACTAACCTTATTGGAAATTATTATTCCCTTGAAAATCTCAGGATTCAACAAAGAAAGAATTAGTATTATCCTTGACCATTACATATCAGGGGTTGATCCACTACACATGATAATCCAAGGAACTGCAGGTTCAAGAAAGTCTTATTTGCTTGGAACTATTAAAAGTGCACTCGAAATTGAGTTATTTCTTGAGAATATTCCATTACTTTTAGCTCCTAAAAGAGTTGCAGATTTCGACTTATTTCCAACAACAATTCATTTTGTGCCTCAACTATCAATCAAAGACATAACACTTCTATAGGGACCGTGTTTAATTACATTACAGGAAGAGATGAGACATGTGAAATATATTCTAATGGATGAAATGATTTTCATTGGAAGATATCTATTAAAAAACATTGATTCAATACTTTGATGGGCTTTCCTATAAAATGGTAACATTCCTTTAGGTGTGAGGTCAATTATATTGGTTGGTGATTTGGGACAATTTCCACCTATTATGGCTAAAACTATATATGCATGTGATGATGTTGCAACAGATTCATGGAACTCATTCACAAAGGTTATTACGTTTGATATTGTGTTTCAACAAGATGGACAAAGAAATCAACAAATAAATTTTTTTCATTTGTTGATGAACATAATTACTTATGAATAGTACAAATACTTCTTTTTATCCTTCCACAATAGAGTCTTTCGATAAGGAAATACATTTTTTTGCGACAAATGATGATGTATACAATCATAATGATATTTTATTAAGAAATATAATTTGTCCCATTGCAACTAGTGTTGTTGCAAAAGGAAAAGAAATTACATGGAAATAAATGAGGAAGAAATGGAACTTGAGTTGCTAATTACAGTTGGAGCTCAAGAGGGAGCCATCTTAACTCTAGATCCATCTGCTTGTGTATGTAAACCAACATAGAACCATCTTAACTCTAGATTTCTCAAGCACTGAGAGGGATCAAATATCTCATGGTGTAAACCTTTCCTCAAGTTTTGCACTAAAAAAAGATGTTTTCACCTCGAGAGATTTGATCCCTCTTATTGCTTAATAGATACGAAGTTAAGATATATCTAAATTGGTATTATTTCTAAAAGTATAAGCCAATTTTAAAGTGAAAAAATGTATTTCCACTTTAAAGTAAAAGTAAAATTACTTTTTTTAATTAAAACTAAAAATAAAAAAGAATGTTAATGTTACCATATTTTAACTACATGGTGTGTTTATTTTGCAATAGGGCTTCTTGAATTTTAATTTAATTATCAATAATCATTATGTGGACAGTATGAATTTAACCGCCATGGAATATCCTAAAATATTATTAGTAGTATACATAAATCAAAGGTTGAGATTTATCTCCAAAGTAGTTATGCTCTTAATTCCATTTGATTAATAATAAAAATTGTCATATGAACATGTGTAAAATGTGAATGATTCCAAAATAATTTTCATCTTTATGTCGAAAAGGAACTCTAAAGGTTTTCTACTAGATTTCATGGTTGTTGCACTATTGTTTCCATGGGTATGGATTGATTTTACTCCTTAGTGTGATGGCATTTTTTTTATAGTGTGTTCCTTCCTAGTGGTTTTTATTTGACTGTCATATTTTTCTCGGATTCTTATGTCTTCTCATTCTCTCAATCCCTCTTGGTTTGCATCTATTTGGGTTTTCATTTTTTTGCATAGGTGGCTCCTATATGGACCATACCTTTCTAAATATGTGATGACATGGATCTGAAAATGGGGAACGAGGATCTTCTTGATATTAATCGAGGCTCCTCTTATTCTCAAGCAGTTCGGGTCCATCATCTCAGGTTTTCTTCGTTTCTCGTAGTGCACCTATTAGTAGTTCGACTAGTTTGTCACATTTTGATCTAATAGTTCCCCCTATGCATAATTTCTCAGGCCTTAGCCTAATATGTGGAAACAACGTATTTTCTACAGTTGGGGTTTCACCCTCTGGTCATTTTTCCTCTGCGTCTGAAGGTTTTGAAGTTTTTCAGGGTTTCCATCCTTTTTCATGGAGTTCTGGTCTTCATACTCCTTCAATGATGTTGTTTTTTTTTAATTATAATCCCCCAAAACTATGGTTTTGGTTCCATTTTCCCTATAATTTTTGTCATATATTCTGAGGGAAATGGTTTTTGTGAGGTTTTTAAAAACCCTGGGGATTCTTGAAGGGTCTCTCTTCCCTTAATTTCTCAAAATTTTCCCTCATCTATTATAATTTTGTAGGAGTTGGTTTCTCAAGTGAGAAGGAAAGTATAATTTCAAGGGTCTAAAGGCGAGGTGTTCTGAAAAGGCAGGTTCAGTTGAGTTAGAGGAAGGTTCATCCAATAAAGAAGTGAGTCTCTCACAAGGTAAAGAAAGAAGTGAATTTTGTAAAATTGAATGAGAATCTGCAGATGGCTTCCACTCTTAGCTTAGATGTAGCTATTAAAAAATGAGAAGACTTTACTCACAAATATTTTCTTGACAAGATTCATGGATGCAAATATGGTTTACCTTTTCTTCATGAATGGGTGGAATCCTCGGTCTAGCCTCTGACCAGAAATCATTTTCTATGTTAAGAGTGCTTGCGAAATATTAGGTTCACCTGATTTTTTAGGACGAGGAGGATGAAAAAATAATTGAGAGGAAGGCTCTAAAACTTGAATCCTCTCATACTATTATCAAATAGTAGACCCTCCTCTTTGATGTTAGGCATGACAAGACAAACACCTTTCTTGTTTGGGTTTGCACTCCTAGTCTTTCAGTGCATTTTTGGCATGACAATTTTTTTTGTCACATTGCAAACTAGATGGGGGCCTATATGGAGCATGACTCATCATACTTATCCACCGGTGATAATTCGATGGATCGCATTCTCAGCAGTGTTTATTTCTGCAGGGGAATTTTGGGTGTTATGGACTTAGGGCTTGGGATGGAAACATTATCCTGGAATACGAGGGTATTCCATTCTGGTATCGACATAGTCATCAACATGGCCACAATGTGAAGGATTGTGTTCTCCTGATGCAAAAGAAAGTGCACACACCCTTTGTATCTAATATGGAAGGTGGTTTGGGTTCAGAGTCCTACTCTCAGGTATCGTCACCCCTAGATTTATGTTCAGTTTCCCTTGATGTTGTTGCAACGGAACATGGCACTATCGAGGTGTATGATGGATTACATCCATATATTCTCCCTCTTATTCCCTTATCTCTAGATGGTGAAGGTATTATTTCATGTCCTTCCTCTTCCTTTTCAAATTCATGTTCAATTATTCTTGCATTTATTTTAGTCATAACTTTGTTAGTTTTCCCATGGGTTATGATGTATTATGTAAAGAAACATCCTCTTCCTTTTCTTCGAAATTGTCCTCTCAATAGGTCCCTACTATTTTCCCTTTCTCTCTCACCCTAGGAGACATTTATTCCTCATCCTCATCTTCCTCTTTCCTTCCCTCTAAGAGCCATGCATCTAATGATTTTCTATACAATATTTTTTCTAGGTTGGTGGTCCCCCAGAGGGGGCTATTTCTTGGGGTCTAGGGTAGATTTCTCTTTATTTTGTGGAGTGTGGGAGCCATGGGCATAAATAATTCCTTTCAATTGCAAAGGAAAAATGCAGAGTCTACCTTGTGGCTGGTAAACAACTTTCAATCCATGGGGACCTTAGAGAAAGCCTAACCCTTACTACATCCCTTTAATGAAAATTATGTCCTTCATTTGCAGGGGACTGGCTTGTCCATATAAATATCAAGCTCTAAAAATGCTTGTTGAAATAATTTTTTTGGATATCATCTTTCTTTTGGAAACATTGGGGCATAGTGAATTGATTTCTTCTTGTCTTGAAGGCATCCTAAATGGCTAGTCCTTTTCAGTGGTGGATGCTTTCGGTCACTCTAAGGGACTTGTTATGGGTTGGATCCCTGAGCATGTCCTTGTTTCAAATCCTTGGATTTCATAATCGATAATGGGCTTTGATATTTCTCCTTTAGTTTTGGTTCAATCTGTTACTTTCATCAACATTTATGGCCCCTCTTAAAACTGTTTTGAATTTTGGAAATCGATTTTAAACAAATATTTCCTTCATAGGAACAATGTAATAGTTGGTGGTCATTTAAAATTTTATTTGGGCCCTTCCAAATCCCAGGGGCTTTGGGCCAGACAAAAACCTCAAGTGGATTTCTTCAGAAGTCATATTTCCCACAATTTGTTGTTGGATGTGGAACCAGTAAAAATTTCTCCCACCTGGAGGAATAGGAATTCTGGGGATGGTTGAATTTCTAAGAGAATTAAAAAGTTCCTTATTGATGAATATTTCTTTGACTTCCTTCCTCTGGTAAAGTAATGGATTAATGAGGGAGGAATTTTGGACCACTCCCCCATATTTCTAGAAATCAAAGGATTCCCCCAAAAACCTGCTAGCCCTTTCAAATTGAACTCAGACTGGTTAAATGATGAGGAGTTCATATATATGGTTAAGTCTTCTTGGATACCCATTTGCACCATTTTTGAATGCTTTGGTTGTAGCTTAGCGTGAAGCTAACCTAAAAAGGACCAAATTAAAATTAAGGAGTGAACAAAGTGGAATAAAATGTAGGAGGCTCAACAACTTGAAGTGGTCAAAAAAGAGTATTATGTTATTTCTTCCTCTGACAGGGAAGGATTTTAAAAACTGATGTTTAAAAAGTAAAGCAATGTGGTTAAAAATTGGAGATGAGAAAACAAATTTTTCTCAGGCTTTTACAAAGGAAAAAAAGGTCATGAATACTATTTGAAGCCTACAATATGATCAAGGATCTAAGATTGCTTCTTTCAATGGTCTAGAAAAATTGGGAAAGAATTTATTTGAAGATCAATAGAGATACCCTCGGGTATCTTCAATTTTTGAAGTCATCCAAATTACTCAGCTCTTCCCGAGAATGGTTGAAAAAGAGGAGTGTAGGGATTTAATGGAGGATGTTTCTGTGGTGGATCTTAAAATAATGCTACACATTTTTCAGAGAGACAAAAGTATCGAGTTGGATGGTTGGGGTGTAGAATTATTCCAAGTGCTCTTCAAAATTATGGGCCAATACCTGGTCGGTGTTATCGATAATTCAAGGAAGGAGGGTCGAATATACCTTGCTTTCAACTCTAATTTTATATATCTCATCCCAAATCCAATCACTCTCTCTCATTCCCTAACTTTCATCCTATATCCTTTCGTAATGTTGTCTACAAAGATATTGTAAAGATAATAATTTCCATATTTAAGCCTATTCTCTCAAAATCCATTTCTCCTTAACACTTTACTTTCCTTGAAGGAAGAAAAATTCATGAAGCCTTTGGTGTGGTTAAGGAAGGATTAAACATCAACATAACTCAAAATATGAAAGGGGATATAATTAGAATATATTTAGCCAAAGCCTGTGGTCGGGTAAATTAGATTTATATCATGTTTTTTCTTACTCATCTGGTTTTTTTCGTTGACTTCATAAATTGGATTATGTCATGTATTAATTTTTTTTCTCTTGTTGTTTTCATTGATGGTTCACGCATCCCCTTTTTCAATGCTCAAAGAGGCCTTCTTCAGGGCTAGCCCTTATCTCCTTTTCTTTTTTTCCTGGTGGTAGAGGATATGAGTCGGCTTCTTAGTGATGAAGAGAGACGAGGGGCTTTCCATGGCGTGCTTATTGCATGAAACCTGGTTATTACTCATATGTTATTTGTGGATGATATCCTTATATTTTGTGGTGGTGATGTCATGGATACATTGGTGTTGGTTGATTTAGTGTCTCTATTTGGGTGGGCCACTGGCATGTCTATTAATGCTAAAAAAACCTCAATCTCACATTATAATCTTTCTAAGATGGAGATCTGTCACATGTCCCATTTTCTTCCATATATCTTCAAGCCTTTGGAGAAGGGCTTAAAATAGTTAGGTTTTTAGTTGAAACCCAATGGTTATTGTAAAGAATATTGGGCCTATATGGTTTTTGAAGTGGATAAACAGTTGAATCGGTGGATGCATAGATGGATCTCTCATGCATGTCACTTGGTTCTTATTAAATTAGTGTTGGAGGCCATACTGGTTTACTGGGCCTCCCCGGCTTGGATCCCAAAATGTATTTTGGAAAAAATTATGAGATTTTGTTGTTTTTTTATTTGGTCTGGGAAAAATTAAAAAGGGATATTTCCATTGGTCATATGGGACTTCATTTCCAGGCCAAAATCTTTGGGTGAATGGGGTCTAGAGAATTGATTTAATTCCTGAAAATATTTGGCTGCAAAGTGTGATTGGCGACTGATCTCTATAGACAGTATTTGGAGTTCGATGGTCAAACAAAAATATATCAGTCCATTCTCTCTTGAAGATTGGCTTCGGAGGATGGAAAAACCATGATCAAATATTTCCATTATATGGAGAATTTTTCTTAATTATTTTTATATTATTAGAAATGGGCTTTTCTTGGAAGGTTGGAAGGGGTGATAAGGTTCGTCTTTCTCTTAAAACTTGGCCTAATAGTGGTCTTCATCATTGATCCGGTGGATTAGTTTAATGCTAAAACTTCAAAGTGCTCGTATTGACTCGAAAACAATGCCAAAGCATATATCTTGTTGCCTTGAATCCAACGCAACTCGTTTCACTTAAATCCGACATCAGATGCTCCCGATATCATGTTTTGTTCAAATTGGGAAGCAACAAAGAAATTTGAAAAATCGGTTTGCAAGGATGCCTAGTCAGTACTATGTACATTGACTGGGCCACGAAAGGGAAATTTGTCTGAGTTCCCCATCAGCCAATGGGTGATCGACACTTGGCATATATGGTTGATTGGAATTTATTATTTTTTATTGGTTGATGGAATTGAGGTGGCCTAATGAGGGAGTGCCACGTGGGCCAATCAGTGGTTTCCACATGGCCTCCTCTTGGCCATGTAAAATTTTATATGAAGGTCGAGCAACCCACGAGAGTAGAACTCGTGACCTCCCACCAAACAAACACAGGCCTAACCATTATACCGTTGCATGTTTCTTATTATCTATGGTATGAAATTTGTATTTAAACTTTAATGGTTGTAAGTTTGGAGGTGGGGATTGGGGTTAAACCTAGACCTCGGTCCACCAACTAGGGTCAGGGGTTAACCCCGACCCCAACCTTATGATATACACCAAACATTACAATGTTAAACCATATCATATGGCAACCACACCATATATTAAACCCATGTTATATTGGTGGTGATATATATTACATCCAAACCAAATATTGTGTTAAACCAAAGTATATACACCATATAAAATCAACCGGGGGGTTAATGTTTAATACACCATGAAACGATATGTTAAATCCATTATGCCAAATTTTATGGAGGCATATGGTTTGGGAACTTCAGTGGTTGTTTCTACGTTGAACACATACCATGGTCTTGCAAACAGTTAATGACATGGTGATGAACTACCAGATATCACCACAACAACTAACGTTGACGGTGATTGCATGCCATGGTTTGGTTGCCGTTAATGTTAATGCGTAGTTTGGGGTCATCATGTGAACATGTTGGAGGTTGGTGTGTTAAGTTTATTATTGGAATTTAATGCTATGGGTATGGCGGATGGGCGCAGAACCTGCCTTGGGCAAGGTTCCCACTAACCCAACTCACGACTCTGACCATAGGTTTGAGTTGTAAGTTAAGTTACATAGAATGGGTGTGGAAATTTGAACCATGGTGGGTTCCAAAACCTAACCCCACGATCAATCAACACGTTTGGTGGGAATTGGTTCCAACCACCCCAAATTGGCGCCATTTTAACAGTTTTGAGGCCGACCAAGGAAATTGAAAGAGGCGAAAATTTGCACCTAGTGGGGTGGGAATCTTGTCGACGCAGGGCAGTTTTTTCGCTTCATGTGGCTGAAAAAGGTGGAAATTGTAGAACATATTGCAGAGAAGTGTGAAATGTAGGATAATTAGTAGAAAACTTCATTTGACCATAATTCAGTCATTTTTTTACCTTTTTGAGTGCCAAAGATCCAAGCTAGGGGTTTTTGACTGTTTTGGAGCCATTGGACACATTGTTTTAGCATTATGAGCACCCTAACTTGATGTAAAAAAAAAATTGAGCATAATGAAAGAGGCCCAACATTGGAAGCTGGACCAAGAGATGTAGCCCAAGAGGGGTGAACTCCTTCATCATTTGTTGTTTTGTGTATAATATTATAATATTGATGTCTTCTTTACTTTCTACAAAAATAAGTTTTAAAGCATGTTAGTGTGTTAATGAAATTGACATAAGTGTTTAAAAACCCTAACCATTTCCCTTGCAATTTTCACCATAAGCACTCAAGCTTTCATATACAGATAAATTTGGTATCAGATCTTTGGTTCTTAGTTTTCTTTGAGGGTTTAATTTTGGTTGCAAGTGTTTATGATGCTTACAAGGTTGAAGCTCAAAAGAGGAGAAGGAAATCTTGTGGTTGCAAGTCCTCAAGTTAGGTCAAGGACAAGGAGAGCATATTTGCCACAATCTCCAACACAAAGTTCACCTCAAGTTGCACCAGAAGGTTCACCAGTTATGGCACATGAAGGAGAGCTTTAAAATATATCATAGGATGAAAATGATTTCAGAAAAGGATTCTTTGACATGACTCAAATGGTGAAAATTATCTATGAAGAGAGAAATACAAGGTTGCAAGGTTAGAGCTCCAATCCTCCAAAGGAATATAAGCCTCCAAGAGGAGATGGAGGATATGGGGACAAGCCTCCAAAGGGAATGGAGGGAATGGTGAAAAACCACCTTTGACCCCACCATTCTCTTCACCTCCATCCTCACCACCATATTCACTATCATCATCTTCCACAACAACCCTTTCACAAACACCTCCACATTCTCGAAAGGGACATGGTAGAACTCCATTTTTGAAACTTGACATAAAGTTTGATTTGCCTATGTATGATGGAGAGGTAAATGCTAAGAGATTAAATAATTGGGTTCGTCAGCTTGGCGTGTATTTCATGATACAAAGGATTAAGGATGATGAGACCAAGATTCAACTTGCTTCATTAAGGTTGGAAAGTGTAGTACTTATTTGGTGGGAAGGAAAAACTCAAGAGGACATGAAGAAACATGGTAAGGTTTTATCTCCTTGGAATGATTATTTTTTTGCACTAAGAATAAAAATTTATCCATTAACATACATGAGAAAAGCTATCATGGATTGGAAAAAATTTAGGCAAGGAAAGGGTTGAAGTGTGCAAAGTTATACCCAAGAGCTTAGAAGGAGAGCATTGATATTGGGTGTAGATTTTTCATCTCAAGATACTTTGATAAAATAAAATGGAGGTTTGCATAGCTATTTGAGACACATTATTCTCATGTTTAAACGTACAAGTTTAGATGAAGTTTTTGTTCAATCCACGCATCTAGAAGCAAGAGGGAAACATGTTTCAGATGAGAAAAGTGAAAGTTCCTTTGAATCTGGATAAAAAGGAAAGGGTAAGTTTAAGGGGAAAGGAAAGAAGAATGCTTCCATCAAGATGGAGAAAGGAAAACTAATATGAAAACATTGTTCCAAAGAGGGCCATGATGAAGAACATTGTTGGAAACTTCATCCAAAGATGAGACCCAAACATTTAAGAACAGGGAGAAGGAGAAGACAGATGCAACTACACAACATGATATAGGTTCTGATTTTGGAGATGAAACAAAGATCACAACCATGGGTTTGAAAGGTAAGGACATTGCAAGTACTAGTTCTTCAAGTTGTCTCAATGATACTTAATATGAAAAAAGAAGAATTGAGATTTTCCATATTAGAGTTATTTACAAACAAATCTTATCTTAGAATACATTGTCAAGAAGTTGAATTTAGAGACCATTCCTCATCCTAAACCATATCATTTAGGTTGGGTATGTGAGAATGAAAAATTGCAGGTGACAAGGAAGTGCATACTTAGATTTTCAATCACTGCAAACTTTCTTGATGAAATTGAACTTGATGTAGTTCCTCTTGATATAGGTGGTATAGTTTTGGGAATCCCATATCTATATGATAGAAGAGCCATATTTCATCGCCATGAGAATAAGTATCACTTTTTCACAAATGGGATTGAGTACATAACTAGAGCACATAGCAAGAAAATGAATCTGTCTCTTATGAATGTTGGACAATTGAAGAGGATTTTTAATGCTAGTCAGAATTTTGCATTGTTAATGTTCAAGTATAAATATGTTGAGAATGAATCCTTTCAAGGATATAACTCAAATTTGAAATCTAATTTCATTGAGGTTGTTAATATATTGGATAAGATGTTTCAGGATTCTGACATGTTTCCTCCTAAAAGAGGTAAACAATATGAAGTGAATTTGCAGCAGGAAGCATCATTGTTGAACATTGGTGTGAACAAGATGCCAATGTTAAATAATGCGGGGGTCAAAGAGAAAATTCAAAAGAAATTTGACAAAGAGGACAATGGTTCCAAAACTTCTTCTTGTGGGTTTCATAATGTGTTTGATTTGAAAAAGGATAGTGCATGGTGATGGCGGTCACATTTTCTCAAGAGTAGAGCCAAGTGCAAGGCTAGACATGTTAAGCATCGTCATGTCAACAATGTTCAAGGTAAGAAGAAGTTTAGATTGCATAATTTTCCTTTGATTGAAGAATAAGAAGGGAATGTGCATATTATTTCAAAGGTATTTTTCTATTCTACATATTCTGGGAAATTACAGCAAGATGTCATCTATGATTGCAAAACAAGGACTCCAAAATCGGGGAAAATGATGTATTTTCATGAAAAGCTCAAAGTGAAAATTTCAAGAAAAGTTTAGTGGATTGAGACTGTAAGGGTGAGGGAGTTGTACCCTCATCTATTTTTTTACTGATAAAGAGATTTTTTAGGTACAAAATCTTCTACTTGGGGAGGAATGATTTGGTATATCAGTTTAATGCTCAAAATTAAAAGTGCTCAAATTGGCTAGAAACCAATGCCAAAGCGTAGACCTCGTCACCCTGAATCTAGTGCAACTCGTTTCACTCAAATAAAACATCGGATGCTCCTGATATTGCGCTCTATTCAAATTGGGAAAGAACTAAAAAATTTGAAAAATGGGTTTGTAGGGATGCCCAGTCAGTAGTCTGTACGCTGACTCGCCCATGACTGGGCAAGTTGACTGGGTCCTCCATCAGCCTATGGGTGATCGACACTTGGAATATTATGGTTGGTTTGAGTTCGTTGTTTTTTATTGGTTGATGGAATTGAGGTGGCCCAATGAGGGAGTGCCACTTGGGAAAATCGATGGCTGCCACATGTAAAATTTTATATGGAGGTCGAGTAGCCCACAGGAGTCAAACTTGTGACATCCTACCAAAAAACCACATGCCTAACCACTCGACCGATGCATTTTTCTTATCATATATGGTATGAAAGTTGTATTTAAAATTTAATGGCTGTATATTCGGAGGTGGGGACTAGGGTTGACCCTAGACCCCGATCCACCAGCCAGGGTCAGGGATTAACCCCAAACCCAAACTTATGATCTACGCCAAACATTAAAAATGTTAAATGATATCATATGGAAACCACACCATACATTAAACCCATGCTATATCGACAGTGATCTATATTACATCCAAACCATATATTGCGTTAAACCAAAGTCTATACACCATATAAAATCAATCGACGAGTTAATGTTTAATACGCCATGAAACTATATGTTAAATCCGTTATGAAAAAGTATATGGAGGCTGATGGTTTGGGAAACCCAATGGTTGGTTCTATGTTGAACGCATAACACGGTCCTACAAACAGTTAATGCCACGGTGATGAATTGGCAGATATCACCACAACAGTTAACATTAATGGTCATCACATGCCATGGTTTGGTTGAAGTTATTATTAATGCGCAATATTACCACTGAAGGAAACCATAGGAGTTTAACCACGACGAAGGTTGTTTTGGGGTCAGCATGTGAACAAGATGTAGTTTGGCGCGTTAATTTGATTACTGGCGGTTAATGCTATGGGTATGGTGAATCAGTATAGAACCTACCTTGGGTAGGGTTCCTGCTAACCCAACCCACGACTCCGACCACAAGTTTGGGTTGCAGGTTAATTTGAGTAGAATGGGGAAATTTTTTTTAACCATGATGGGTTCTTAAACCCAACCCCACGGTTAATCAACTGGAGTCCAGGTTTGGCGGGAATTGGTTCCAACCACCCCAAATCTGACAGTTTAAAACAAGCCACTTGGTACCATTTTAACAGGTTTAAGGCTGACCGTGGCAATTTAAAGAGATGATAATTTTCACCTGGTGCAGCAGGAAACTTGCTGGCGTGGGGTGAATTTGTCACTCCACGTGGCCGCAAAAGGCGGAAATTATAGAACATATTGCAGAGAAGTGTGAATTGTAGGACAGTTAGCAGAAAACTTCATTGGAGCATAACTCAGTCAGTTTTTGACCTTTCTAAGTGCAAAAAGAGACCAACTAGGGTTTTTTTACTGTTCTGGATCCATTGGAGACATTTTTGTAGCATTCTAAGCACTGTAACGTGATGTAAACATATATTTTTGAGCATAATGAAAGAGGCGCAACTTTGGAAGCTGGACCAGGAGATGTAGCCCAAGAGGGGTGAACTCCTTCATCATTCGTTGTTTTGTGCATACTATTATGGTATTGATGTATTCTTTATTTTATGCAAAACTGAGTTTTAAAGCATGTTAATGTGTTAATGAAATTGGAATAAGTGTTTAAAAACCCTAATCATTTCACTTGCAATTTTCACCATAAAATCTCAAGCTGTCATATATAGATCCATCACATGTTTCCCCCTTGCCCATCGGATCATGGTTTTTGCAAGCTATCTCATATATATAATCCAAACCTCTCTTCTTTATATCATCAAGGTTGGCTTTCTAAAACGTATTTGGGTATCAAGGCGAAATACGAGGTTTTTTGGAAAGATTATATTCAAGCTCTTATCGATAGTCATATTCATATAACAAATATATTGCATGAACTAATCTAGTGCAAGGGTGATAGCATGGAGATGGGCTACACTTTCTGGCAAGAGAGGGCGTGTTTGGGTGAAAAAAAAGAGGGTTCGATTGAGTTGCTCGAGCACTAAAAAAATAGCTTGATCGAGGTATTCAGATTTGAAATAGCTCGATCAAGCTATTTGAATTTAAAATAGCTCGATCGCTTTTTTTGAATTTAAAATAGCTTGATCGCTTTTTTTGAATTTAAAATAGCTTGATCAAACTATTTGAATTTAAAATTTAAGTTTTCAATCGAGTGTTTTAAGCACTTGATCGAGCTTATGAGGTCCTAAAATCCACAATTTCAGCACCCCTTCTATAAAATTTTCTACAACACCACTTTGTACCCTAGTGGACTTAGGTGGTAGAGTTGATCATGTTGGATTCATGAAAGAATCCTTTATCAATGGCATATGAGTTTGACATTTCGAATTCATATGATATTTTTCATCTAATTTGTTTTAAGCATAATGCTTGAAATGTTTTTGGACAGTTTTAAAGATGATGAATAAAAAATCAATAACATAAAATATACGCAACGAAATTTAAAAAAAAAATACCACTATCTTTGTTTACAAGTCATCTTCAAAAGGGTACTCTTAGTTTTTCAATTTATTTAAATAGTTAAAAAAAAACTTACACGAACACGTGTGTCTGCAAAATGCAATTGAAATATTACTTCACCAACTTCGAAAAATAAAAAATATTTTTTTTTTCTTAAAAAATTATTTTTTTAATATGAAAAACTTAGTTCTATCTGTGTAGATTATGTATATATATATATATATATATATATATATATATATATATATATATATATATATATATATATATATATATATATATATATATATATTAGACTAAGTTATGTTACGTGAACACACGCATACCTCTTATGATGTATGAAAATTTGCAAGGAAAAGCATTTCATTTAATAGAAAATTTACATATTATATGACACTAATTATTTTTGCAAAAAATATCATTAGGAAAAAATAATTCTGCACAAATTGTATTTTTACCCCGAATCAAAATTCACAATGTTTATATGAATTTTGAGGTCTTTAGTTCAATAAAAGAGTAAAAACTTGAAATTCCATCGCGACATTTGGCCCAAAAGTGTGACCCATCTTCATACATTCACCCGTATCTCCTCTATTGGTATCTACACTCCTAAATTGTGCTCCTCCTTGCTGATAGATTGGATCTTGAGGAAAAATAGTGGTGGAAAGTTGTTTGGAAAGCTAAATGTCCTCCTAAATCTAAAAATTGTATGTTGTGTCTTATGATGAAAAAGTTTCCTACCTGGGAATTCCTCCAACAAAGGTTCATGTGTAGTCGTGGATGGTGGTATCTTTATCAAAATAATGACGAACATTCCCTTCATGTTTTCATGGAATGTCATTTCTTTCAAAAAGTAAGGAAGATTTTTGGAACTGCTCTAATACATTCAATTTAATGGGTTGGTGTTGATCTGGAGGGGGCATGGTGTCTATGGCATTCCAATCCCATCTGAAATCCTTTCATATCCCTTCGTCTAATTATATGTTGGGGGGTTTGGTTAGATAATAAAAAGTAAATCTTCATGGATAAGGTTTTAGTCCCTTCTCACACAGTTGATGAGGTGTTGGCTATATTAAGCCATTTCCATTAAGACAATTACTCTGCTACCACTAGAATTATTTCTCCATAAAGTATTGATTTTTCGAAACCGTGGGGTTATTTTGATGGTGCTTCCATTGAAAACAGTTAACAATGTGGTGGTGCCTTTATTTTATTTCTCTCCTCTTCTAACTACTTCAAAGTTAATATGACAATGGGTTCGGGATCCAACAACAAAGTGGATCTCCTTGCATGTAAAAATATTATCCTATTCACAAAAGAGAAAGGGTGCTCACATATACACGTATTTGGGGACCCAAAGTTGTCCTTTAACTAGCGTAATGGAATTATTTCCTGCAGGAACATTTACCTTAGTCCTATTATTGAGGATATTATTTTTATTTCTTATACTTTAACTTATTTTTCTTGTTTGCATATTTACAGGGAAAGGAACATTGATGTATACTACTTATCTAATGATGACCTTCATATGGAAAAATATTTTTTGGTCCTAGTGGAGCAAGTCAATGATCAGTCTATGGAGTCTTTTTGTCACCTTTATATGGATTAGTTTTTTTGTTCTAGTAGATGATAGTTTTTGAATCTTTGGACCTAATATTTCTGACAATTTCAACTTGTCAATGCATTCCTTTGTGTTTTTTTATCTACAGTTAGTTAGAACTTCACCCAGGTTCAAGTTTTGACATCACCCATTCAACTCATGAATGTTGGTCATTATAATTGTTATCTACGGTAGATACATGATTGTTATGGGTGTTCTTTGTGTATTAGAACATACATAATCTTTGCATTTTGTACAAATTGTTGTTATGTTTTTCTCTATTTGTTATTTCTTCCTATTATTGGTGATGTAATTATGTATCTCAACTTCTGAGTAAAATATTAGTACCCTTTGATAAGCTATTTTCTTTATTCATGAATACACTCATGAAGTGTGTATACAAAATGTAATAATCATCATTTAATTATGAATAAAATTATGTTCCTTTTTCTTTGGAAAAAAATGTGTCATATTAGAATGAGTTATGGTTTTTTGGGTATGAGGTATTAGTAAGCCATGGTATTGTAACAAAGCCTATTTACTGGTTAAGAATCTCCATGGTAAAGTGGGGTGAATCTCCATGATTAAGAATCATGTTGTATGTTTTTTTAAATGTATATATGTGTAACTCATATATTATTTCTTTTCATAATTAATAATAATAATAATAATGATAATTTAAAATAAATTTATAACTTAGTTAATTTTTAAGATTTCTTACTTATTTTGAAAATGTGAGATGTATCATAACCTAAGTTTTTTTCCTCTTTAGTCTTTATCAACTATTTAATTTATATAATTGCACTATTAATTATAACAACAAAGATTAAATTTTGAATATGTGGTGGTCTTGTAAAAGAAAGGGAAAAAAATCTACTTAATTAGTTTGTAAATAGTGTCTATATCGGAATAGGGCTTCTAGAATTTTAATTTAATTATGAATAATGATTAATTGGATAGTAGGGATTTAACCTCCATAACAAATTATAAAATATTCATAGTAATATACACAAATCAATGGTTAATATTTATCTCCAAAGTAGTTATGCCCCTTTTTCTCCTTTAATTAAATTGATTAATTGAACAAATTTCATATGAGCAAGTTCCATATGAAGTGAGTTATGGTTTTTTGGCTATGTGGTATTGATCAGTTACGGTGTTGTCTCATGGCATTGTAAGAAATACTATTTACATATTAAGAATCTTCATGGTAAAGTGGAGGTAAATCTTCATGGTTAAGAAACTTGTTCTATTTTTTTTCAAATAAATATATGTTTGACTTATATATCGATTATTTTTATAATTAATAATAATTTTATTGTTGTTGATGAATATTTTTGGAGAATTGTGTGTTGCGTTCATGGTCACAACACATAGTTCTGCAAAAGTCTTCATCAACAACAATTTATTGACTATGGAAATATCCATGCTAAAATAATTTTATTTTTTGTAAGTTGGATTTGTATTACCTTCGAAAATCAAGTTACATTACTGGTAGAAAAATTGTCAAAAAAATATACCAACCTCACTCTACCACAAGGGAAACTGGATCTGTTAACCGATATAAGAAGACACTAAGTTCAACAAAATAAAGGAATAGTAACTAATCATAGAAAATCGATATGACAATGAGACAACATACTACTAAAGAAAAATAACATAGCATCCAAGTCACTTATCCAAATATGTGACTGAAGCAGGGTCCTTCACATTAGTATTGCTTGGAATGTAGGGCTTGTACTTAGATTGGATATGTCTCTCTATGTGTGCCAGGCAAGCATCCATATTTTTTATACATGACTATTGCTGCCACTCGGTCCTATGAATATCAATAAGGAAGGAGATTATATCATTCATATCCTCAAGTTTCTCCTTTAATACACATCTCAACAAGGTCTATAACTACGCATGGAGCATGATATAATGCACATACTGGTTCCTTCTTCCCCTGGTATGACCAGGTCCATGAAGCCAATGGGAAACCTACTCCATTAATTCTAAATATGTGTAGGCCTAACTGGATTGAGAATCATGATTCCAAATTTGATGTATCTCCTCCCAAATGTTGGGAGAGGTTGTTGAATGATAGATGGCAGTCACATCTTGTTCTTTGGATTGGACACGTGACCATCCTTTCTTTCCACACCCACTAGCCCCTCTATCACTTCTCATTTGTTAACGTGACATTAAGGACATAGAAAAAATTAATTCAAAATAGGTCGAGGATCTTAGAACCCATCAACCCCAATACCATGACCAATCAACGAACCCCTAGTGTCAAGCCATGTAGAAGAGAAAAATTTAGGAATGTCGACCCTCCCCCAAGGGCCAAGACAACACATAACTAGCTAAGAAACAATACCCAAGACCTATGCCCAACATGGTTGAGCCATGTCGAGGTATGCCCCGAGATAGAAATGCATGGATGAACCAACCCAACCAACAAACCACCTGTAGAATTTAGCCAAAAAACACTACTCATGAACGTAATAAAACCAGAAGGAAAGAACAACACCGAAGGCAACAAAAACCCAAATATCTCTAGGCTCAAAAAACCATAATTCACTAAGATAAGCCTAAGAAAAACATCCACACAATGCCAACACCAGACATAAGGTGAGAAAAACAATGAAGTGAACCAAAGATAGAATATTACCAGAAACAATCGCCCCGTAATGCCAAGGAAAACTGACACCTCTTCCTTTGAAATTGAGAACCGGAGGCATAAATAGCCTCTATACAATAGCTCCAGCCACCCAGTGTTCCAACCCATTTAACATGGATCATGCCAGTATGTGAAGTAATGTATTTGCATCTTCCTCTGGTCTAATCACCATCGTCCTCAACCACTAAGAGTGAAAATAAAGGGATAATTTTTAGATTCACAGTCGTGAGAACCTCTTTAACATGTGTTAGTTCCAGTCTTCGCAGCCTGTTACCAGAGATCAACATGAGCTCTTACTATGTCTGGTTTTGTTAGATGTTTTGCACATGATGTTTAGCACAAAACATGTCACAAGTGTGTCCATCAGAAGAAGCTCAGAAAAATATTTCCAACGGTATATCACACTCCCATAACCGGTTTCTGGATTAGAAGATATGATCAAAATGAATGAGTGATTCTTGGTTATGCATGTTTTGAGGTCAGTTGCTACACACAGTGACAATTTTAGTAAAAAATCAGTTTTTGAAATAATGGTAAGGAATTTTTCAAAAGTGAAAGAGTTTTTTGTTCATAGCATGCCAAATAACAAAAACCTCCTTCAGTTTATGCACAGGTGCAACTATGTGGGAGATATACAATGATATTTGGAGCCTACATTAAAACAAAGCAAAATTTTCATATTTTTTACTGTTTTAGTCATTTTAGTGCAGATCCATTTTACAGCAGATGGAAAGTAATTTTGCAAAACCCAAGGAGGTTTTTGTTAACCACGCGCTATATAACAAAAACCGCTTTCAGTTTATTCAAAGGTGTCACGAATTGTGATATGTGACTAGATCTTTACAGCTCATTTTCACAGATTTAAATTTTTAATGATTTCCTGTTTTAGAGATGATTTCGTGGAACCGATTGCGAGCAATTGGAAACGAATTTTCCAAATTTGAGAGAGGGTTTTCTCCAAAATGACCTTATCTACAAAAACCTCTTTTATTTTTGTAACAGGGGCTATGGTTTGGGAGATACGAGTTCATCTTCAACACCTATTTTCAGAAATTCGGCCCAAGTTTAATGTAACTGATTCTATTTTTGAAAATGGTTGAGCTCAATTCCCTCAGTACAAGGATGAGAAAATGTATATATTTTATGAGTTTCATAGTGTAGGGGTGGGATTTTTGCGGCAGAGTGAGGCTGCTATTGTTGTAATAGTTTGACAGAGAATTAATGAAATGATGCAGCTCTGATTCATGAGATTCATGTGGTGTGAGTTTTGCATATGTCTTTCTTTCTGTTTCATATGTATCTTATTATGTTTTACTATTCATTCATAATCATTTCTAGTTGAATTATTTTAAGTAAGAAAGGTAGAATCCAGTTTATTGCTCTGCCTTGGGAAAGCGTTCATTTTATGTGTATCTTCTTCTGTTTGAAAAGGATTCATTATGTATGCCCTTTTCGGCCTCTCAGCAGTCTTTCCACTCCATATAATTTCAATTTGAATGCTAAAACTTTTGCCTATCTTGCCTCATGAGATAATTTTTGTCTTTGATTTAATTTCTCCGCTCATCTTATTCCTTTGTCCCCATACGCAAAAAAAACCCGATTCTTCATTAATCATCCTTTTCCATTTATTTACTAGCCTAAAATCAGTTCCCATTTTAGGTCATCTCAGCCCCTCGAAAACCGTTTGCCGAGATAGACCCGGAGAGAGCCCTCTCCTGTCCTCGTAGGGCTAGCTACGAGGCTGAGCTTGGTTTGATGTTGCCTCGAGTTTTGCCTTCTTCAGCCTGTGGCAGATTCGAGTGCTAACATAGGAATACTGGGGCAAGACAATCTACAAGTCGAGTGTCACATTCACGAGCTAGACCGGAGATGGACTGAAGCAGCGTTTATCTACTATGCACTTGCAGAGCAATGTGCAGTTCGAAGGCTACCTGGCGTGACTTCAGGCTCCATCTGTAGTTCATGAAACAAATGACATCAACAAGCAAACCAATTCTTCCCCAGTATGGTCACCACTATGTTAGCGCTCGAATCTGCCACAGGCTGAAGAAGGCAAAACTCGAGGCAACATCAAACCAAGCTCAGCCTCGTAGCTAGCCCTACGAGGACAGGAGAGGGCTCTCTCCGGGTCTATCTCGGCAAAAGGTCTTCAAAGGGGCTGAGATGACCAATAAGGAATACTGATTTTAGGCTAGTAAATAAATGGAAAAGGAAATTTAATGAATAACTGGATTTTCTGGGTAGTATGGGGACAAAGGACAGCATGAGCGGAGAAATTAAATCAAAGACAAAAATTATCTCATGAGGCAAGATAGGCAAAAGTTTTAGCATTCAAATTGAAATTATATGGAGTGAAAAGACCGTTGCGAAGTTGACAAGGGCAATAGTTGAATCCTTATCAAACAGAAGAAAACACAGAAAATGAATACCTCCCAAGGCAGAGCAGTAAACTGGATTCTGCCCTTCTCACTTAAAAGTATTCAACAGAAAATGATTATGAAATGAAATGTAATACATTACAAGCTACATATGAAACATAAGAAAAGACAAAATGCTAAATCCACACCACAAGAATCTCAGGAGTCAGACCTGTGTTTTTTCATTAAATCCCTGTCAAAAACTGTACAGTGAAGTTTTCCTTCACACCTCTCCCACTGTTTTCCAGAACTCTTCCCCTTACAAAGAGTTTATAATAATAAATAAGACTATCTGTAGAAAACAGATCGACAGTCAGAGGAGCTGTTACAACAGCTCATGAACTGAAAGCTAAAGATAGAGAAAAATAACCAAATAATCTTCAAAAAGAAGGGCTGCGTTACACCTGAAATCTGTTTGATAACCCATGAGGAGGCACACCTGTAGCGTAGATTTCCTAATCTGAAGATCAACATAGGTAATCGAATACTATTCCTTTACTAAATTTTGAGCCTAGGATCGTGTAGTTGTTGATTTTAGGCCTAAAGACTCTATTTCTTTGCATGCCACTTGGCACATTCCTACGCAACTGCCCTCAAATTTCCGGAGATATGTTTGCCACTTTACAGAAATTGGGAAGAGGTCCCCAATATTTTAATGCTAAAATATGGGTCAAACCGCCACATATGTTCTTTAGATCTGAAGATGAATCGAATGCTCAAATACTGCAATGACTGCCACCTAAGATATACAACATAATGCCACTTTCATCTCGATTTATTTGTTGGAAGAAACAGAACATTGACTCTGACTCCACTTATTATCAATCCTGTCATAGAATAAAACAAATGAAAGCCTCCTCCAACGTGTCTATATATATGTTAAGCAGACAGAATCGTCATAGAATTTCATATGTATAATGTTGCACCTCAGAGTTTAAAATGACCTGATACAAAAACATCTGTGTATTTCAAACATATGCAACCCGTGAGGACACGTATTTTCGTATGGCAGCCATCCAAGATAACTTCTGTTCAGAACATTTTAAAAACCAAAGATGTGAGTGATCAGAATTAGGATTTCCCACAAAATTACATCAAGCAGAACCCCTTCTAAATATAGCTCTTTGAATGCTGAAGTTCTAATGCATTATAAATTGCTGCGTGGAATACTTCAGCAACAGTTTAAACGTCGTCTGGAAATCTGCGTTTTGGAGTAAGGTAACACCGATGAATAACAGATCAGTCACTTCTTTCGCTTGGATCTCTAGAAAAAAGCTGAATAGATCCATCAGTTTTACCATCCATATTTTCATTCTTATCATCAGACCCACGTGTTACATATCTCCCATCCTGATCAGAGAGATATGGTCACACAGCATTAGACATACGTCTACTAGTTTGGGGTTTTGGATCATGATTGTGATCGCCTTTGTAAACAATTTCAGTCACCTGCCCATCATGCGATCGTTCAACCTTTTTCTTTACAGGACATTTAGGATGAGTACATTTATAATAGCTGCGAGGGTACTCACTACCCTTAACCTGCTTCTGCCCATACTTGCGCCAATTAAAACCATCATCAGAAGGCCTTTCTACAACAGGATAAACCGGTGGTAAATATCTCTGATTGGATTCAGTAGATTGTGAAACCACTTCAGAACACCGAGTTGTTTTATTACTTTCTGGTCGTGCTGGCATCTTCTGTTGACGAAAAACTCCATAAGTATTGCTATCAGCTCCTGCAATATATTCCATCTGAAGCGGCATCATTGCTGTACTTGTTGAAGACATCAAAGGTGGGTAAGATGATGCCTCAACTTGCATTTCGTGGAAGGAAGTGGGCCTGCGCTTGTGCCTAAACATGTGCCAATACTTGCTGATGAGATATACCAAATGGCTCCTGATATCAACAAACGCCTCTCGAATCCACAAGCAACAGCGTCCAAAATATTGTGTTTCGCCCATGATCTGTCGCTATATGGGTAGCGCCCCTGCCCAACGCGTAGCGCCCAGCAAGTGCGTAGCGCCCATGTTAATTAACACTGGCTGTTGGTGTTATGTGTGTAGCGCGCCCTATATGGGTAGCACGCCTACTGTGTGGGTAGCGCGCACCTTCAATCCCGTCCTCAACTTTGAAAAACACGACTTCGGCCCTCCAAATCTGCAATTTGACCTCTGCTCCAAATTTAAATTCGAACTCCTTTTGAATTATGTATTGAGAGCTACATAATTATCATGTTACCACACATTTCACCATTCACAATAAACATGAAAAGTAGGAATTCTACAAACTTGTTTTCTAGAAATCCATGCAACATTGGTTCCAACAAATGTGAATTCGAGGCTCCAGTTGAGCAAGATCTCCTTGTTTTCTAAAGAGTTTTTCCTTGTTGTCTTTTGCAGGGATGGTGGCTTGTCTTGGCTCGGCACTTTTTCACATTACTACAAACTCTGCCTTTCAAATTCCCTTTTTGATTTTCTGAGCTTGATTGATGGCTCTTCCGTTGATTGTTTTGCAGGGATAGGAACTGATGAGTCCTGGCAAGGTGACCAGGGCCAGCTTTTGACATTTTTCATGAGGGAAGACTTTAAAAATATACTTATTACAAACAACTAATCTGACAATTTCTTCTCCAAAACAGGGTTTTGGAGAAGAATCATCCTTTTGATCATTGAAACTCCTGAAATAATAACTCACTTGAACCTTCCTTTGGCTTGCACCTGTTATTGAAGCACTTCTGAAGACAAAAACTTGGACTCAAGAATTAAAATGACTCTTTAATAACTGGAAATGACGAGAAATGAACCTTGGTGAATTTGACTGCAGCGGGCTGACAAGACGGAGTCTAACATTGGCTCCAATGGGGATGGCAGCTGTTTCTTCTTGGAGGTGCCAAGAACTGCAGATCTTTGGAAGAGCAGACAGTGCCTCCATCCATTGGGTGATGGAATCATTATTTCAACAAACAACACGAAACTTTCAACTCATTAATGGACTGAAACTTGACTGAAATGATTGAAAAACTGACTCAGCAAACTTCCAACCAAAACTGTAATGAAACTAGAACGAAATGCTGCCCTTTAGCTGCTTATTTATTTACAAAATCTACCCTAATTTGCTGCAAAAACAATAGATCAGGTAATACTGTAATGCCAGATCAACCATTCAAGTAAATCTGAGAAGAATGCTGCTTGACAGTGCTTCAACCAGATCACAGATGCAATTGCTGGCAGCCCTACATGCACATAATGAATCTGATCATGTAAAATACAGTTTGATTTGTCAGTCAAACTGAAAAACATTTCCATGTACATCGCAATAGGATCGCGAAAGCTAGACTCCGTTTGCTGCCCCAACTCTGCAATACATACCTCCAGCTGCACACTGTCAATGCAAACATCTGTAGGCAACTCTATTGTTTCTTGTTTTGAAGGAGGGAGCGTTTCCAAGAACTTTTTGGGATCTCGGAATTCATAAGACTGGATCTGATCATTTAAACACTGAATTTCCTTCTCAATTCTTTCAACAACTAACTCACAGACACCATTTTTAGCTTCAAGAGGAAACTTGGGAGATTTCAAACATTGAAGCAAGGCACTGAAAAAATCTTCATTAATTTCAAAATCTGCTAACTGATTTCTTACTTCTTTTACAGCTTCACACAGTGCAGGGTTTGCCACATACCCTACCATTGTATGAGTGGATCAGCGAGCACTGGAATCTTTGGATCGAGCTGGAGTCACCGGGTGAATGTTTCAGCCTTCATATGTGTCTGACTGCTGTCCACCATCAGCATCAGATCTGCAACTTGATTACATGTACTGGGGCAAGACAATCTATAAATCAAATGTTACATTAACAGCAAACCATCTTCCCCAGTATGGTCACCACTATGTTAGCGCTCGAATCTGCCACAGGCTGAAGAAGGCAAAACTCGAGGCAACATCAAACCAAGCTCAGCCTCGTAGCTAGCCCTACGAGGACAGGAGAGGGCTCTCCCCGGGTCTATCTCGGCAAAAGGTTTTCGAGGGGCTGAGATGACCTAAAATGGGAACTGATTTTAGGCTAGTAAACAGATATGAATGAGGTTTTTAATAAAAGATTGGGTTTTCTGGGCAGTATGGGGCAAAGACAGCAAGAGCAGGGAAATTAAATCCGAAACATAGATTATCTCAGGAGGCAAGACAAGCAATAAATTTAGCATTCAATTTTGAAATTATATGGAGTGAAAATACCGCTGCGAAGTTGACAAGGGCAATAGTTGAATCCTTATCAAACAGAAGAAAACACAGAAAATGAATACCTCCCAAGGCAGAGCTGTAAACTGGATTCTGCCCTTCTCACTTAAAAGTATTCAACAGAAAATGATTATGAAATGAAATGTAATACATTACAAGCTACATATGAAACATAAGAAAAGACAAAATGCTAAATCCACACCACAAGAATCTCAGGAGTCAGAGCTGTGTTTTTTCATTAAATCCCTGTCAAAAACTGTACAGTGAAGTTTTCCTTCACACCTCTCCCACTGTTTTTCATGAACATCTGAATCCAAAACTCTGTCTATGATTTCAACAGCAGAGCTCTCCTCTTCAGGATTTAGCACAACTGAATCTGGAACTGAAATAGCTGTCCTAACATTATCACATTCTGAAATTAGCACTGGACTTACTTGCATGCTGTTGTCTTCTGTGGGCAGATCTGAAATGAAATTCTCCCTTTCATCATTTTCAGCCATATGGCCATTTTCAACCTGTTGATCTTCATGAGTGTCCTCTAAGTTTTCTGTGTACTGCTGAAATGGATTCTCGTACAATGCTTCCATGATCTCATCATTCATGAAATTATCATCTTCATAATATTTCTCAAGGCTTTCAATAAAAGTAGAGGCATGTTTGCAACAGTCATGAACTAAATTTAACGATGGATAAGATGCTTGATATCTTTCAATGAACAGGGCATGAAAATCCTTTAAACAGTAAATATAGGCCAGCGGAAAATTTTCATACCAAGATTGGGCTTCACCTTCCAGAGTGGCCAAGAATATCTTCATCAAGCAATCTTCAGGAAAATCCACTTTCAACTTGCGAATATGCATGTGAAATCTGACTAGATGTAAAGCAGCATCTTTCTTACCATCATCGTTAAACGTAGGCAGACTCCTGGACCAATCTACCTTGGGCATCTTATTCGGAAAACCTGGGATGTGACTACACACAGGAATAAATGGTCAAGACAATCTACAAGTCGAGTGTCACATTCACGAGCTAGACCGGAGATGGATTGAAGCAGCGTTTATCTACTATGCACTTGCAGAGCAATGTGCAGTTCGAAGGCTACCTGGCATGACTTCAGGCTCCGTCTGTAGCTCATGAAACAAATGACATCAACAAGCAAACCATTAGAGTTGGTCCTTACAGCCCTCCGTCAGAGATCAGTTCGCTTTTTGCATATTCATTCTTAGGTGTCTCACTCGTTCCACTTCGTTGCATTTCGCTAGGAGCATGCCATTGACTGACGAGGGGGTCTGGTTGTCTTGTGTTTCCTCATGCTTGTACCTGCAGGGCTAATTTAAATGCCTCAAAATAGTCATTGCATTCATTGTCATAAATGTTTAGTTTCGTTAAAAAGAGTCTTTAGTCCTAGAGTCTAGGGTTTTCAAGTCCTTTGCATACATGTCATAAAGCCCGCAGGCCTTGAGGTTGGTTTCGCAAGTTTTCTATCTCACATTTTTATTATCAAAAGCATTTGAAGACATTTCTAGTCCAAAACTCTGTTTTGGAACTAGAAATTGTCAATTTTCATTGTTTGTAATAATCGTATTTATTTCACCATAAGAAATTCCAGAGCAAGCCTCTGATCTTTTCCTAAGCCAAGTGCCGGATCCCTGCAAAAGACAACAAAGTATTATCAGTCCAAAACTCAGAAAAGCCAAAAGAGAAGCATTGTATTAAAAGATCAAATGTCAAAGTGCTGAAACATTATAAAGTGGGTTAGCAAACAAATTTAAATCAAATCTGATTTGATGAGATATTTTCCTCACATATAAATCATGGCAAAAAATTTCATTTGCTTGAAAACCTCAAGGCAGAAATCGTGTTTGTGTTCTTGAAGACCGAAGCCGTGTTTTTCATAGCCGTGGACTGGTTTGATGGTGTGCGCTACCCATACAGGAGGCGCGCTACCCATATAAGGGGCGCTACGCACATAAGTTCCCCAGCCCTTTGCAAAGAACGCGGGCGCTACGCACTTACTGCGCGCTACGCGTTGGGTAGGCGCGCTACCCATACAGTGACAGAGCCAAACAATTTTGTCTTTGCGTCCGATTTCGAGCTCAAACGCCTCCATCCACTTGCAAATAGGTTTTTAATCATTGCTCAGTGATTTTTGAAAGAGGTTTTGGTATTTTTTGAAGTTGGGAAACAAGCATTGCTTGAGGAGAAATCTATAAACCCTATGTTCATAGCAAATTCAATTCTCAGGGTTTTAAAAGATATAGTGACAGTCTAGTGAAGGGTTTGTAAACTTTCGTGATTGGTATATGTGCTCATACCTATATTGCTTGTGGCGCCCTGGCACATTATGTACATCATCCTCATGCCTTTTTTCCATTCTACCACTGCTGTCACATCCTTTCATGTTGACTTGTCCATATAGTCTCATGTTTTCACATAGTTTTTTGCCATAATATTACCACTGTTGTCCTTGCTATTGTTTCATTGCCAAACACAAACACAGTCCATTGACAAATCCTTGGCCAGCATTATAAAGGCTGCACACTACATTTTCATTTGGTACTTATTTGTCAAAATCACTTGTGATCCAAAAACAGAGACTGTTTCTATGCCACTAAAACAGAGCTATTACCACTGTCACTTGTTTGCTTATGATGTTTTGGTACATATGAAATATATTTGGGTTTTGAGAATGCATTGAAGCCTTTGACTTCACTACACCTATATCAACACACATATTGCAGACAACTTATTTTCAAAGCCATGTCAGAGACAGATTCAGTTTATGAGCAGGAGTCTGACAGTGATTCCACAGCAGAGGGTAATGTGCCATGGAGGCCTCACAAAGGTGGCAAAGGTGGTAAACATCTCAGGGAGGAGCCTACTTCTTTGGCTCAATTGCAGGCATGTCCGCTTGCAATGGATTGTTTTCAGTATCAGTCATGTTTTCGATACTGTGAGATGATTTCACAAACCCAGCATCATCATGAACTAGCTCGTCTATTTGTTCTTCATTTACATGATGGCCGTGTAAACCTCGCCGGAGTAGATTTCATTCTGTCACCAGAGACTATTGCTCAGGCCACCGGCATACCAAATATAGGAGAGGAATGGAACAAACGTCAGCAGTTAGAGAAATTCCACTATGAGCCTTACATCAAACCTGGGTATATTAGGCACTTGAGCAGGGTTTTTCCTTTCAGATTCCTGAAGGATGAGTTTGCACCACTGATGAAACTCATCATTCGGTATTTCAGTTGCGAGGGCAAATTCTCGCGTCTCTTTGCGTACCATGTCCGTTTGTTGATGCACTTCACGAGGGTACATATGATGAACATTCCGTACTTCATGTATCGCAACATAGAGAGGATGGTGATTTTTGTACAGAAGAAGATCCCATCACAGCAGCATAGAAGTATATATCATTACGCGCTAATCAAGATTGTAGTGGTACATCAGTTGACACAGCAGGGCATCACTTGGGAGGATTTCATCTCTCGTGAATTATTTACAGCGCCGCAACCGCCTCTTGAGGTAGTTCATGATGAGAGAGAGCCTTTACATCAGCCTGAAATTCCTGAGATCGAGCATATCACTGCTCCATTGTATGTGACATACCAGCGAGGCCACAGGGCCTTATTTGCAGCGACATGACGAGTACTATCTCCACCCAGGGTGGAAGGGGTCTCGTTGACTACATCAGCAGAGCGAGTATTATCTCCATCAAGGGTGGAAGGGGTCTCGCCTTCTTCTTCAGCACAGGTACAGTTTCAGGATAGGGGCAAGAGGCCCATGCATGATGAGGGCCCATCAGGAGGCCGGGACACGGATTTCACGATCATTGATGTTGATGCGAGCTATCCTAGCTCGAAACTGAAAGAGATCATCTAGGAGCAGAGGGCCGAGAATAACATGCTGAAAGAGAAATTGCAGAGGGCTCAGTGGGTGATAAACTACCTGGAGCAGCATAACAAACAACTGGAGGATGAGCACGAACTTTATGAGCTGCGACGAATCCGTGAAGATCGACAATTGGCTCGGAAGAGACCCGGCGACATGACACCAATTGATCGAGATTCTTGCCTCACACATGTTAAAATTCATTTGAAGAAGTTGATTGAAAAATACAACAGAGACAAAGACATGCTTCGCCACATGAAAGGTCATTATTGGGCCCGCATGCACGTCTGCAAAGCAAAAATGAAGATTCTGAAGAGGAGGTTGAGCGAAGCACTAAAACAGCGGAAAAGGCCTGATCCACTCCGGATTTTGGCTGAGGCTTCGTTGGCTGGGCATGATACATGATGGAGGGTCTTCGCTCCGAATTTGAGCAAATTCGGAGAAATTTTTGTTATTTTGAAATATTTTGGTCCAAAAACAGATTTTTCTGCTATACGAGTAGCGCGTCGACATGCTCACTTTTGTTTGGGACACTTTCTGAAGGAAAAATTCATATTTTTGAGTTTTTCATGGTAATTTATGCATGCTCAGGTATTTCCGAAGCATTTCATCAGGTTCTGGATGATCAAAAGGCCCAAAAACACCATGAAAACCACCTTGCTGCCAACTTTTGCACCAGCAGGAAGTACTTCTGGGAGAATGAAGTTTTGGAGGGGAAAATGAGCTCCAAATTGGGAAATTCCACTTGGATTGGATAGCCAACATCCAGGGCTTTCCAACGAGCTATCATGAGCTCAATTTGGATGCCAGGAAGTGCCTCAAAATCAGGTTGAAAGGCGCGCTACTCATATAGATTTTTGGCTGATTTTTCACCTTCCAGCTCAGGATTTCGGCCAGTTGGGACCAGTTTTGCTTGTGGATGAAATTTTTGAGTTTTCATGATGTAAATTGATGGTTGGCATGTAAATTTGACTCACTTTTACCTCTTCTAGATGATTCACTCCTAAAAAAGAAAAAATCAGATGTAAGAATCAGTTTCCTCCCTTTTAGAGGCAAGTTGTTTAGATGCCTATATTCTAGTTCCTTGTTTAGAATTTGTTGGAACTGCTCCTATAAGGAGGATTTCGACCCCTAGAGGTGTGGGAAGGGGTTAGGAGGTCTATATGATGTAATTTTTGAGACATTCTACAGGTTGGACTCTTGGGAAACTTTTGGCACACTATTGTACATATTTTTCATATTTTGGCTAAGGAAAGATCAGAGGTTTTGCAACACCTGTTGGGATTCTTGTGGCTTTCAGTTCTTGATGGTGTTTTCTCTCATTTTATTGTAAGTTATTTCATGTTTAATGTATTCCATCCCTTCTTATGCTTCTGAAACTAAAATGAATGAGTAGATGAGGTTGAATCCATTGTTTACAGTGCTCTGCCTTTGAATTCGTTTAGTTTTACATGTTTTCGCCTGTTTGAAAAGGATCCATGTTCATCCTTGCCCTTTTCAGCTCCTTGTATTTCTGATCCATCCATATACTCAATCAAGAGCATCAAGACTATTGCCTACCTCACCCCAACTCGAATTCTGCAAAGATCTGGCCTTATCCCCGGACCCAAAATTGTTTTTTCCCATTTCTCCAACAAAAACCCAAAAAATCAAAATCAAACTTTCCTATCTCTTTACTAGCCTAAAATCAGTATTCATTGTTCATTATAAGTCATCTCAGCCCCTTTGAAGATCCTTTGCCGAGATAGACCCGGAGAGAGCCCTCTCCTGTCCTCGTAGGACTAGCTACGAGGCTGAGCGTGGTTTGATGTAGCCTTGAGTTTTACCTTATTTCAGCCTAAGGTAGATTTGAGCACTAACATAGTGGTGACCATACTGGGGAAACTCTCAATGGTTTTCTTGTTGATGTGTTTGTTTCATGAGTCTTAGACGGAGTCTGAAGTCACGCCAGGTAGCTTTCGAAACGCTTTTGCCATGCATAAGCGGAAGTAGATAAACGCTACTTCAGTCGATCTCCGGTAAGCTTGTGAATGCAGCACTTGATTTGCAAATCACCCCAGTATACTTGTTCGTTCTAGACCTTTGGATGATTGAGTCTAGAAGTCGAAAGGCTGAAGATAATTGATTGTGTTCCTTGAAATTTTTCCCGAATAGATCAATACACTGGCTTCAAGAAGGCATACCAGATCAAATCCTGATCCAAATCTGCCTCCAGTATATGAAAACCCCAACCTAATCCCAAGAATTTTCCGTCGAGAAGCTCCTATTGTTCCTTTGGTCAAATCTCACTCAGACCCCACTGTTTTTTAATACATTGATGATATTGAGTTTGACGATCAGTTTGAGTTATCATTGTTTGAAACCAAATCCGAAAGTGCCACTGGTTCTACCGTTATCAATCCTGAGTTCATCAAGTATTTAGAAGTTGAGCAAGCAAATAGATCTATCGAAAATTATATTCTGAATCTACAAAATTCCATCGTGGCTACCAACATTCCTGAATTCATTGAATCTTCTTCACAAACTCTTGGACCATCTGAAGTTGCATCTAGTTCACGGATTCCCACTGAACCTGTTAGCGCTCAAATCTACCTTAGGCTGAAATAAGGTAAAACTCAAGGCTACATCAAACCACGCTCAGCCTCGTAGCTAGCCCTACGAGGATAGGAGAGGGCTCTCTCCGTGTCTATCTCGGCAAAGGATCTTCAAAGGGGCTGAGATGACTTATAATGAACAATGAATAATGATTTTAGGCTAGTAAAGAGATAGGAAAGTTTGATTTTGATTTTTTGGGTTTTTGTTGGAGAAATGGGAAAAAACAATTTTGGGTCCGGGGATAAGGCCAGATCTTTCCAGAATTCGAGTTGGGGTGAGGTAGGCAATAGTCTTGATGCTTTTGATTGAGTATATGGATGGATCAGAAAGACAAGGAGCTGAAAAGGGCAAGGATGAACATGGATCCTTTTCAAACAGGCGAAAACATGTAAAACTAAACGAATTCAAAGGCAGAGCACTGTAAACAATGGATTCAACCTCATCTACTCATTCATTTTAGTTTCAGAAGCATAAGAAGGGATGGCATACATTAAACATGAAATAAATTACAATAAACTAAGAGAAAACACCATCAAGAACTGAAAGCCACAAGAATCCCAATAGGTGCTGCAAAACCTCTGATCTTTCCTTAGCCAAAATATGAAAAATATGTACAATAGTGTGCCAAAAGTTTCCCAAGAGTCCAACCTATGTGTGTAGTCAGACACTGCAAGGCTGAAATCATTCACCTGACGACTCCAACTCAATCCAGAGATTCCAGTGCTCACTGATCCATTCATGCAATGGTAGGGTATGTGGAAAACCCTGCGCTTTGTGAAGTCTTAAAAGAAGTTAGAGATTGGTTAGTGGATTTTGAAATTGATGAAGTATTTTTCAGTGCCGTGCTTCAATTTTTGAAATATCCAAAGTTTCCTCTTGAAGCTAAAACTGGTTTATTTGAGTTAGTTGTTGAAAAATTTGAGAAGGAGATTCAGTATTTAAACGATCAGATCCAATCATATGAATTCTGAGATCCCAAAAAGTTCTTGGAAACTCTCCCTCCTTCAAAACAAGAAACAATAGAACTGCCTGTGGATGTTTGCATTGACAGTGTGCAGCTGGAAGTATGTATTGCAGAGTTGAGGCAGCAAACAGAGTCTGGCTTTTGCGATCCTATTACAATATATATGGAAATTTTTTTTAGTCTGAATGATAGATCAAACTATCTTTTACATAACCAGACTCATTATGTGCATGTATGGCTGCCAGCAATTACATCTGTGTCCTGGTGGAAGCACTTTCAAGCAGCATCCTTGTCACAGCTACTTGATTGGTTGATCTAGCATTATAGTGTTACTTGATCTATTGGTTTTGCAGCAAATTAGGGGAGATTTGTAAATAAATAAGCTGCCAAAGGCAACATTTCAGTTTCGGGTATTTGCTTATGTACAAGTTGCAGTATGTATATGTTTTTGGATTGGTATGAGTAGTTTGGTTTGCAGTTGTTTGACTCCATGCCCAAAGGATAAGGCACTGGTCTGCTCTCCAAAATTTCTGCTGTTCTTGGCACCTCCAAGGAGCTACCATCCCCATTGGAGCCAATGTTAGTTCCAGTCTTCGCAGCCTGTTACCAGAGATCAACATGAGCTCTTACTATGTCTGGTTTTGTTAGATGTTTTGCACATGATGTTCAGCACAAAACATGTCACAAGTGTGTCCATAAGAAGAAGCTCGGAAAAATATTTCCAACGGTATATCACACTCCCATAACCGGTTTCTGGATTAGAAGATATGATCAAAATGAATGAGTGATTCTTGGTTATGCATGTTTTGAGGTCAGTTGCTGCACACAATGACAATTTTAGTACAAAATCAGTTTTTGAAATAATGGTAAGGAATTTTTCAAAAGTGAAAGAGGTTTTTGTTAATAACATTCCAAATAAAAAAAACCTCCTTCAGTTTATGCACAGGTGCAACTATGTGGGAGATATACAATGATATTTGGAGCCTACATTAAAACAAAGCAAAATTTTCATATTTTTTACTGTTTTAGTCATTTTAGTGCAGAGCCATTTTACAGCAGATGGAAAGTAATTTTGCAAAACCCAAGGATTTTTTTGTTAAACACGAGCCATATAACAAAACCCTCTTTCAGTTTATTCAAAGGTGTCACGAATTGGGATATGTGACTAGATCTTTACAGCTCATTTTCACAGATTTAAATTTTTAATGATTTCCTGTTTTAGAGATGATTTTGTGGAACCGATTGCGAGCAATTGGAAACGAATTTTCCAAATTTGAGAGAGGGTTTTCTCCAAAATGACCTTATCTACAAAAACCTCTTTTATTTTTGTAACAGGGGCTATGGTTTGGGAGATACGAGTTCATCTTCAACACCTATTTTCAGAAATTCGGCCCAAGTTTAATGTAACTGATTCTATTTTTAAGAAAATGGTTGAGCTCAATTCCCTTAGTAAAAGGATGAGAAAATGTATATATTTTATGAGTTTCATAGTGTAGGGGTTGGATTTTTGTAGCAGAGTGAGGCTGCTATTGTTGTAACAGTTTGACAGAGAATTAATGAAATGATGCAGCTCTGATTCATGAGATTCATGTGGTGTGAGTTTTGCATATGTCTTTCTTTTTGTTTCATATGTATCTTGTTATGTTTTACTATTCATTCATAATCATTTCTAGTTGAATGCTTTTAAGTAAGAAAGGTAGAATCCAGTTTATTGCTCTGCCTTGGGAAAGCGTTCATTTTATGTGTATCTTCTTCTGTCTGAAAAGGATTCATTATGTATGCCCTTTTCGGCCTCTCAGCAGTCTTTCCACTCCATATAATTTCAATTTTAATGCTAAAACTTTTGCCTATCTTGCCTCATGAGATAATTTTTGTCTTTGATTTAATTTCTCCGCTCATGCTGTCCTTTGTCCCCATACTGCCCAGAAAACCCAGTTATTCATTAAATTTCCTTTTCCATTTATTTACTAGCCTAAAATCAGTATTCCTTATTGGTCATCTCAGCCCCTTTGAAGACCTTTTTCCGAGATAGACCCGGAGAGAGCCCTCTCCTATCCTCGTAGGGCTAGCTACGAGGCTAAGCTTGGTTTGATGTGGCCTTGAGTTTTGCCTTCTTCAGCCTGAGGCAGATTTGAGCGCTAACAACATGCAACTCCAGCTTTGAAAGAAACCCAAACTCACCCCATTTAAATAAGTGACTAGCATAGAATCCAAAAATGACCATCCACAATAGATAGAAATAAAATCCCACCCATGGAAAGGGTGAGGCACGATCAGTTCATAAACTCCTAACCTTCTCTTCGTGCATGTGTGAGTCATTCATATTTCCAGGAGAAATAGGGATTTGCATGCTTTGTGCATGTGGGGATGGACACATGCCATACCCTCCTCCGTAATTACCTTCGGAGTTTATGGGGTGGCAGACACCCCTCTCGACCTCCTTTACCAAGTGGCCATGCACCATGATCGGGGATATAATTAATAATGATTTAAAATAAAGTTATAATTTAGTTATTTTTAATGATTTTGTATTTTAATTTTTATTTTAACAACCTAAGATGTATTATGAAGTGAGTGTTCTGATGCTTATGGTGTTTAGAAGCCATTTGATTTATATGGCTACCCTAGTTATCTTAAACTTGGATTTATGATGTATTGGGAGGGATCGAATTTCTTAATGTAATTTTTTTAATCATTTAATTCCATCACATGTATAACTTTTTTATATTAAATAATTAAACTTATACCTTAATAAAATTGACCTTTTAAACATTTGATAAATTTAAATTTAAAATAAAATCATATTAATTTTCAAACAAAATTTTGAATTAACAATAAATGGATAAATAATTAGTTCAAATCTCTTCCATCCACTTACCTAACCTTATATATAGATAACATTTTTTTAATGCTTAATAATAATAATTTTTTTTGTAATTTTAAACTAATATGTATTTATAAATTTATTTTTCCATTATTTTTTAATATATATATCTATATATATATATATATATATATATATATATATATATATATATATATATATATATATATATATATATATATATACAGAGAGAGAGAGAGAGATTTTAGACTTTTGCGATCTATATAACTATTGAGAATATCTTTCATATGAATCACATTAATAGTTGTTGGTCGACATTTCAAATCATCTATTGTGGTTCATCCTCATGATAAAGATGTAAAAATAGATCTATCATTAGGTATAAATAACATATATGCATCATGTTCCATAAATAACTCTGAGAAAGTAAGATTTATATAATATTATAAACGTTAAGTCAAAGTATAACCATTGTATTATCTAATAAGATTTTTTTTTAAATAATTAGTTAGTTATAGAAACTAAAAAAATAAATGTTTGGGAAAGAAAAAAAATAAATAATAAATAATAAATAAATATCGAAAGATAACGAGAAATTACACTAAATTCTATTATTATATACTAAGTTTTTTTTTTCACACAATTTCGGTTATGATGTATTATTAGAAAAAGAGAGGAGGATAATAACTTCCTCGTTACAAAATTACCCCACTCAACTTACAAGATGGATTTATCTACAGGGGGTACATTGCTCCTTGAGTGTTGCTTTTACTATTGTTTCTATCTATCTTATCTGAAGTAGATACTATTACACTTGTGTTATATTTCCGAACAAACTGTTATAATAGAAGGATACATTTTACTTTCATTTTTAAACTAGATTATCACCTATTGACCTGATGGAAAACAAAGAAAGCCTGATGGAAAACATAGAAAGCTTGTAAAGGAGATGGATCATTTGTTAACGGTGTTCTCGCTATCTCTGTAACTACTTCCATGATCCATAGAGGTGGATCCTTGCTCTGATTTTTTGGTGATGGCTTCTCGCAGAAAATTGATTGTCTCTTCCATATGATTGCATCGGTTCTTCACCTCCATTAATTCCCTATTGCATTTATTCCATTTCTCGCAGAGGATGGCCATGTCTATCTTAAAACGCCCTTTGTCTTGCTAAATTTGATTCTTCAAGTTTTTAATCACCACTCTATGAGATTTGCAAAAGGAATAGGGGTGTTTTTTATCTTCTGAAGGGTACATTAGCTTAGCGAAGAGAAGAAAGGCTGAGGTGTTTCCTTCTCTATTATCTGGAGATAAAAAATTTTTGTGATTAATTGTTGTGTATCCTTCTTTGGTGGGCGTTGTTAGCCACCTATAAAATTTGTTATAGCAAAAGGTGGCTAAAAATTTTTGGAGCCTTCAAGGAACACATTTTATCACTAAAAATTGTTGGCTCTTGAAGACTCTTGAAGGCCTCATGCTTCTGTCCAAATCTTCACCGTTGTTCCCATTTTATACTCAGAAGTTCTGTTGATTTCATGAGAAGAAACTGCTGCAAAATCATCATTTTTATCCTTCCTCCACTCAAAACTAACCTTCATTTTCTCCCCTTGTTCTCCATAAAACTCCTCTATTTTTCATAATTCCTCTTCTTCCATTCATGAAAATAATTTTTACAAGGTTAAGGACTCACTCTTTAACCTTACCAAAACCCCCAAATCCATTGAAAACTTTGAAAAATTTCATAAAAACAAGTTTTTATTACTAAGGACTTAAGCCCCCTTGGGCTAAGTCTTAAAACCACTTCCCCCACATGCCCACACCCTACAAACTAGGCACTATGCCCATCAGGTGTTTATCGCATCGGAAGTAATCCACAAAGGGTTGATTGAAAGACCGCATCAAAAGATCCGATGCGATTAAGTCCCTTTAAATAAACTGCCCCCCCCCCCCCCGCCTTTTTTCTTCATATAACTTTGACCCGGGACCAAGTGTTAAAGATCCCAAGCGCTTAATCGCATCGCAAGTTTCGAATGGGTTGATTGAAAGACTGGGCCCGAAGCTCCGATTGCGATTGGCCCTTGTTATATAAAGCCCCAGGCCCATTATATTCCATACATCCAGCGGCCCCGCAATTAGGTGCCAGTCACTTCATATATATATATATTTTCCGCCCCGATCCACTAAAACCTTGGTTTTATTAAAAAATTGTGGGTTTTTCATAAAGTATAAGGGTTTCCGCCGGTGCAAAGTTGAAAAGATATTGACCTTTGATCTAAGGCTGATCAACGGCCCGCGCAAAATCGCATCCCAAAGTTTTAATCGCATCCCAAAGTTTCAATTGCATACGTTTGTTTGTTCGCCCCGATTGTCGATCCCCGATTGGTTATCCGCCGTTGATCTCCTCTCCGCCTTCCGTGATCCAACGGTCATCATTAACTCCGATCACAAGTCTTACCTTCGCTTCAAACACCTCCGATTCACTCTCCGTCATCGATCCGATCTGCAGATCAACGATCAACGCTTAATCACATCGTAGTTTTCCATCGCATGCATTATATTTCTTTTCCCCAATCGGCCATCCCTCCGATTTAGTCTCCACCGTTGATCTGATCCTCAAATCAACGGTTAGCGCTTCATCGCATCGCAAATTTACATCGGCGCCATTTGAGTGTTGCCCCTGATTGCGATCCTCTAATTGGATCTGGACCATCCACGTGTCCAGATCGGACGGTCCTAGATCGTTCCCTCACGTTTCTCTTCCTCCGCTCTTGTTTGACATCCTCTGAATAAATCTCCACCATTGGATGATTGCCATCCAATGGCCATGCTCTTCCCTCCGCCTCTGAAGCAGTTTTTCACCAATTACGCAAGATTTTATAATGTTTTTTGTATTTTGCAGGTGTTTAATGGTTTTTCCATTTCATTAAAGAGAAAGGCCGAAGGCCGGGAATTACGATTCCCGCGCCCTCGATTCATAAAAGTAAATTGTTCGCGGGGCTCTACTCCATGTCTCGTCATTGCTTCATGAGGCAGTGATACCATACGAGCCCTGCGTGGCCCTGCACATCGACAAGACACTGTGATTTTAAATCACAATTAAAAGAGTATCATTATTGAAGACATGACACAGAAGAACAAAATATTGAAGACCGATTTGCAAGGATTACGGCTAAGATTGATTATCAAAAGCCTAATCTCCAAAATTAAAACACAGTCAAAAGAAAATCATAAGTGTTTAAACAGACAGAAAGACCTCCCCTACCACATTTGAGGCGAATTGATTCCTCCCAGCTACCATAAGTGCCACCTGTGCCTCAAAGCATTCAAACAGAGGCCGAAGTTATTGATCAAACAAATATATTCGCCTCAGCGCAGCCAGAGAGTTACTTCTGCAAGGAACTTAAAGCAAAAAATATTTGCAGAGTTACTCCAACGTAACGCAAAGCCTCAAAGTCAACAAAATCTCCCACCAAGCTTAATTCATGGATGTAAATCAATTAATATAGTAACACACCTGTAAACTTCTCCATCGAGCCCCTAAAAGGCCGAGAAGTCTTGAATCTGTATTAATTGTCCTGAGAGATATTTTTATCAGATCTCACCTCCTCATTCTTCTATAAATACTTTTGTAGAAGATGAGAAACTGTTGGTTGTTGGTTGATCACTAGTTGTAATACTGAAACTCTCTGAAATAATACATATTCTGTTGAAGTTGAAGATGATATTGAAGTCTTGGAAGCCCTGATGATGTTGTTGCATGCTTGTTACTAAGAAGGCTCTATCATTGGATCCATGAGCTTGGCTATTGGTGAAGTATTCTGAACTGTTTAATGTTTTCTCCTGTTTTCATTCTGTTCCATAATTTCTTACTATAGTAGGTTGAAAGTTTTAGGCTAATAAATGACTCCTGGAAGCACCTTAGACCTGTTCATCCTTCATTGTTTTATGTTTTCTTCTGCTGAAGTATTTTAGAGTCTTTAATCTCTCTCTTTAGTCTTCATGCTTGTTTATTTCCTTAATAGTTTGAATATTTGGTTTTAGCATGATTTATGGTTCTCCCTGCTTGTCTGTTGCCACTTTAAAATTGTTATTTAAGTCTCCCTTTGTAGTTTTTTGTTTACAGTGAGCCAAGGAGGTTTGTTCTGATCTTTCCCTTTTTCCTTACTTAAACAGTTGTCTCAAAGGCCTTTATAGTTGTAATCATAGATGTGTTAGGTGTTCCCTCTTCTATGATTGTAGTTATCAGTGAATCTTTTATGTTTTCTAAGTCATTTGAAATAAAATCTTTGAGGAAATAGGGTGTTCCCCGAATCTTAGATTTCATTTTAAAAGTTGTTTTGAAATCATTGTTTGCTTAAAGGTGTGATTTGTAGAATTTATGGTTAGCCCTATCTATCAAAAATCTCTTTATTGTTCAAATTGTGTTTTCATATTCCCTTTGTTTGAGAATTAAACTTCTCTTTCCAAATCATTGATGTCCATCTCATTCCAAAAACCAAAGGATCCTATGGCCAAGTTAGATTTTCCCTCTGATATCCCATATCCATTGATGAGTATGTTATGACCTCTTTTTGAATCCATTTCCCAATGAACCAGATGTTCCTTCATTCTATATATCTTTCCTAGGCCTTTCATGTTCTGCTGTATCAATCCAACCAAACAAACAAAAAAACACCTACACTTAATAACTAGTCTAAAATCCATATTCTAAGCACACAAGATAAACCTTTGCAAACAAACATTTGACAGATCCCTCTCTGAGAACAGGAGGACTAGATCATGGGAATCTAAAGATTGGTTCTGATGTTGCCTTGTCTTTTGATTTTCCAAACTATCAAAACATGGGACACCAACATAATGGCGATCATGGTGGGACCCTTCTGAGTTAAAGAAAATCTAAGTACCCTTCATGACTCCAGAAATCCCTTATTTTCAAGAATATCCAGTGATTACTAGCCACCTCATCGCCACCAACATAATGGCGATCACGGTGGGACCTTGAGTAAAATCTTCAAAACAAAACACTCACTGTCTAGTGTAGCATAAGTAACCTTCTTCAAGCACTACCAAGCGTAATGGTAATCATGATAGGACTTATTTGAATCAGTGACAAACTAAGTGACCCTTAGGATTCTCATAGAACCTTATCAAACCTTGAAAGAATAAGCTACCAAGCCATAAGAGTGAAATTTTTATGTTTTGACACCCTAGCTAAGTGTTAAGTCAGATTTAGGACACTCTCATAACCTATAAGATCAAGAAACTCAGAAAAACCCAAAAACATTCTAGTTTGGCTTCATAATAAACTTGGTGGTGGACCATAAAACCTTTTACCTCCAAAAAAGAGCTAAAAATTTCCACCTGGTGACTCCATAAAACAGAGCTTAAGACTCCACTGGGAAGATCCATAATCTTTGTAACATCATACAAACTCAGTTAGAAGGCTTTAAGATTAAAGTTTTCTTCCTTTAAAAGATCAGTTAGCCTCTTAAAAATATTGTCATACTTGGTTAAAACTCTTCTTTAGCTAGGTCCGAAAAACACAACATAGTGGCTCCTAGAAAGATTCATACTAGAGCCTTCCCTGACCCAAACCCGCCAGAAATAGTTGACAACCCTGAGAGTATACTTAGGGAGTTTCCTAAGATTAAATTTTCAACTGTTTTCAGATCACCCTTGAGAGCTAATTCACTTCCTAAAAATCTTGCAACTCTACACCAAATCACAAGTCGACTTAAGAAATCCTTTTAGAACTAGGTCGCTTGATGATATAATTCAGATAGACTCTGAGCCTTCACTTTCATCCCCACAACAAAGTGAACATCCTGGTAGTAGAGAAACCACACCACCTGATTTACATTTCCTTCTCAATTTAGGTGTCTCTCATCCAAGATCAGCTCAACAATCTATTCATCCAACATCCACTATTCAAATCACTTCATTACAGCCCGCTTTCCCTGTTGCAAATCCACCTCTTGTAAATCCACCCTTATTTCTAGCCATGGCAACATGGTATGCCCCATTAGTGTTACCACAACCTCTGCTTCCCCTACCAAATGATTAACAATCCAAAATCCCTCACTTCACTGGAAAAGAATCTACAACAGCTCAACATCATGTAGATAGAATGGAAGATGCATTTGATTACATGGAGATAGAAGAAGAAACTATGAAGATGAGGATCTTTGCCCAGAGTTTAGGAGGATATGTAAAGAAATGGTTCAAAAACTTACCTCCTAACAGCATAAATGATCTCCTTGCCTTGCATCAAACATTTATCAACAAATGGGAACTCACATGAAACCTCCTCAAGGCATGGCCTTAGTAAGATATCTTGAAGGCCTTGATGTTGACATGATGTATCAGTTAAGGGAGAGGGATTACTTAACCTTAGAAGACATGTATAAAGGAGCTGTGAGCGTAGAAGCAAACATAATTGAGAAAATAAATAGGTTGAGATCAGAGAAGAGGGTAACTTATAAAGATGACACTACACCCTCCACATCTAGCTCAAAAACAAAACAGATGTTGGAAGATATCATGAAAAGGATGAGCATACTTGAGAGAAAACAACCTCAAAACAATCAAAACAGAAATAGAAATCAGAATTATAGAAGAGACAACAATCAAGATAATCAAAAATAAAGTGACCAACAGATTAGACCTCCCTTTCAACAGAACTATGTAGATAAATATGAGGAAGATAGGGAGTTGGAAAGGTTGGAAGAATCTCATGTAAACTTGATTGGATCAGACAGCGGGGATGATGTTTTCCTCACTAAGGAAGAAGAAGATTCCTTCTCTTATGATCAAAATACAAACACCTATGAAGATTCTGATGACTATAGATTGGGTTTTGAAAATGCAATCATGGAGGTACACAAACAGTATGATCTTAGGAGCAAGGGAAGCATAGATAATTCAAAAGATAAGAATACTAGCACTGCTGTCAAGAAAAACGCAGAAAACCAGCCCAAAAAGATAGCAGAGAAAACCAACATTTTGGCCAAGAAACCAGACTTAAACAAAGAAAAAAGTGTCCAGCCAATTGTTGAAAAGAGCACTCCTAGCACTTCAGCTAGTGGTCCTAATAAAACTCTCCCAATTACCAGTCCAAACAAGGTTCAGAAAATCAAAGTTGCTGAAAAGAATTCAATTGAAAAGGCCGATGTAAATATCAACAAGTCTATTATTCCTTTCAGCCTCGAGGGAGAGATTGCTAAGATAAAAATTACCATCCCCCTAGCTGAACTAGTAACCCAAGAGGTGTACAAAAACCAAGTTTTGAAAGCTTTGAACTTAGGAAGTGATGCTGACACCTTAAACTTGACAGATGACAAACCTGAGTTGTTGTTTGGTCCAGAAGTTGAAGGAAAATACCAAGAAGGGGTCGTCCCTCCCTCTATGTTAGTTTGAACATACATGAGAAAGTCTTACATAATGCCATGTTAGACTCAGGAGCTTCACACAATCTAATGCCCGAGGTAGTAAAGGAAAGCTTAGGCTTAGAAATTACTAAACCATACAAAGACTTGTATTCCTTTGACTCAAGCAAAGTCAAATGTTTGGGTTTAATCAAAGATTTGTGTGTAAACTTATCCCAAATCCCTGCTAAGAGTTTATTCATGGACATAGTTGTAGCTGATATTCCCCCTAAGTATGGCATGCTCTTATCAAGATCTTGGGGAGCCAAACTTCAGGGAAGCCTTCAAATGAACATGTCTTATGCCACCATTCCCATTTTTAATCAAAACAGAAGACTATACAGGGAATATCACATGAAATACATGGTGAGAAATATAGGAAAACCAAATGACTCTCCAATCTATTCTATTCAATCAAGTTTAGATTCCTTTATCTTATGTAACGAAGACGAAATTACTCAACAAGATAAGGAAAACATGGACCCAATCAGTCCACCAGAACAATCAAATCTTCCCTTCAATCAAATTCAAAACATTACCAGTCAACAGAAACAATGAAATGAAAATAGGAATGACATACTTTGGACAATAAACTTTCATGGATCTTGTAATCAAACAAGTGCAGGGGCAGGTGTATGGATCCAGGATACGAATCAGAGTTTTTCATATAAATTAAATTTCCCATGCACTAACAATATTGCTGAGTATGAAGCACTTCTCCTAGGTTTACAATTGCTTAAACGATTAGAAGCCCAAAGGATAACAATATTACGAGATTCTGAACTTATCATAACACAAATCAAAGGAGAATACTCAGCCATAAATCCAAAGCTTAGGGAATATCGGAACGCTGCCCTTGATTTATTGAAAACCTTTGAAAAATATGAACTTGTTTTCATTCCTAGAGCACTTAATCATTTAGCAAATGAACTCGCTTTCAATGCCAGTAACTGTCAAATACCTGAGATAAATGAACAGCATAGCGTAAAGGTAAAACACAGGCCTGCAGTGCCTGATAACGAAGATCACGGGAAAGTGTTTGATTCTGACCAACACATGACGATTTCTTAAAAACAGAAAATGATTTCGCCATAAAAATATCAGAATCTAGCCATAAATAAAACTATTTATATATCGGAGAAATCCCAGAAGTTGAAATAACACATTCTGCCGATATAAATCATTATGAGGATCCTTTTTAAGCAGAGATAATTGAAAATACAGACCAAGAAGACTTGGAAGTTTTACAATGCAAAAATGATCAAATTCCAAGAGGTCTCACACCTTTAGAACACCTTTTCGATTTTAACGATGTAACCAAAGAACCGAGAATGGAGCCTATGGAGACTAACGTGGAAGAGCATAACATAGGCAGCCTAGCAGAACCCAAGATGATCAAAATATCTAGTACTCTCCCAGCTCACATAAAATCACAATACATAGAGTTGTTCAAAGAGTTTAAAGACGTTTTTTCTTGGGGATATTAAGACCTGAAATCTTATGATACCAGCATCATCCAGCACAAGATTCCCCTGAAGGAAAATCAAAAGCCTTTTAAAAAAAAACTAAGGAGAATAAATCCTCTCTTACTACCTTTAGTTAAGGCATAAATTGAAAAAATGCATGATGCTGGAATCATAGTACCCATTAGATTTTCAGAATGGGTGTCAAACTTATTTTCTGTTAGAAAAAAGACTAGAGAAATCAGGCTCTGTATCGACTTTAGAAATTTAAATAGAGCCTCTCTAAAATACAACTACCCTTTGCCCAAGATGAACCATATACTTCAAAGGGTAGTTGGGTCAAAAATGATATCACTCTTAGATGGGTTCTCGGGTTGCAACCAGGTGTTAGTGCTCCCAAGCGATCAAATCAAAATTGCTTTTACCACACCTTGGGGCACCTTTATGTATGTCAAAATGCCTTTCGGATTGATGAATGCAGGGGCCACCTTCCAAAGGGCCATGGACATAGCCTTTTCTGAATATATTGACTATTTTATAATCATTTACCTTGATGACATAATCGTATTCTCAAAAACCGATGAAGAACATCTGATTCACTTGAGGAAATTTTTCAAGAAGTGTAGGAAATTTGGCTTGTCATTGAATCCCAAGAAAACACTCTTTGGTCTCCAAGAAGGTAAACCTCTTGGCCATATAAGTTCAGAAGAGAGAATCAAAATAGACCCCACAAGGATAGATGGCATATTGCAGATCAACCATCCAAGAAGCCTCAAAGAATTACAATCTTTCATTGGAAAGATTAATTTTTTGAGGAGGTTCATCCCCAACCTTGCTGAGCTATTACAAAACATTACAAACATGCTTAAGAAAGATGTAGGTGTAAAATGGACTTTACCAGCTAAACATTCATTCGAATTGGTTAAACAAGCTCTGACTCAAACACCAGTCCTGATTATTCCAAGCTTTAACAAAGACTTTTACATTTTTTCTTTTGCATCTGAGCATACAATAGCTGCAGTTTTACTTCAAAAGAATGACTTGGGGCAAGAACAACCGATATCCTTCTTTAGTAGGGCCTTAAGAGATGCTCCTCTCAAATATAATATCATGGAGAAGCAAGCCTTAGCATTAGTGAAAGCATTAAAGGACTTTAGGGTCTATATTTTACACTCTCACATAATTGCTTTTGTTCCACATATTGTTGTCAAGGACATTCTAAGTCAAAACCCTGATGGTAAAAGGGGAAAATGGATTGCAACTATTCTTGAATATGACTTAGAAATCAGGCCCACCAAACTAGTTAAAGGGCAAGGATTAGCAAAACTTATGGCTGAGTCTAACTTCCAAGCACTAGACATGAATATGGTAGATGTGTTGGAAGAAATAGAAGAATATACTGCTCCTTTTGTTGAAGAAACATTTCTAAATTCTCCTTGGTATGTTGACATTATTTATGTGCTTTTATATTTAAATGCCCCTCCTTCTTTGTCTAAAACTAAAGCCATATTTTTAAAACAAAATGCTTTGATTTTTTGTATCTTAGATGGAGTATTATATTGGAAAAATGATGTTGGAATTTTGCTTAAATGTTTACTTGAAGATGATGTAGGAAAAATCATGCATGAATTTCATGACGGAGAATGTGGAGGACACCTCTACTGGAAGGCCACAACAAACAAAATTCTTAGATCTGGTTACTATTGGCCTACCCTTTTCCCAGACACTCAAAATTTGGTCATGTCTTGCCATAACTGTCAAATCTTTGATGGCAAAAGAAAACTTCTTCCCTTACCCTTACATCCTATCAGAGTTGAAGCACCTTTTAAACAATGGGGTTTAGACTTCATTGGGGAAATCCGTCCATCCTCCTCAGCTCAGCATAAGTGGATCCTCATAGCCACTGACTTCTTTACCAAGTGGATAGAAGCTATACCTTCCAGAAAGGCTAATGACTCTGTCATTTTCAAGTTCCTTGAAACAAATATCCTATCCAGATTTGGTTGTCCCAGAAAAATCATAACAGACAATGCGGCTGCTTTTAAATCTAAGAAGATGGTTGATTTCTGTTACAAATACCACATAACCTTGGGCCATTCCACTGCTTACTATCCCCAAGGAAATGGATTAGCTGAATCTTCCAACAAGAGCCTCATCAATATCATTAAGAAATTGTTGGAACAAAATCAAAAATCATGGCACAGTAAGTTGTTTCATGCCTTGTGGGCTGATAGGTTAACTACAAAGAAATCAATAAATATGTCCCCCTATCAGTTAGTTTATGGCATGGATGCAGTTTTTCCTACCTCATTGGGAGTTCCAGTCATGAAACTCCTTCAAGAAGTGCATATTGAAGAGAATGATATGCAGAGAAGAATCAACCAAACAATCCATTTAGAGCAGACCAGAGAAGAAGTTTATGAGAGAACACAGTTGGTCCAAGAAAATATGAAGAAGCTATTTGGAAAAAGGACTAAGGAAAACAATTTTCAAGTCGGAAATATTGTTCTTAAGCGGGATTCAAGGAGAGAAGAGAAGGGAAAACACGGAAAGTTTGAGAACTTGTGGAAGGGGCCCTATATTATTCATGCTGAGAGGGGTCACAATGCATTTTTCCTGAAGGAATTAAAGGGAGAAGATATGTATGGAGGTCCTGTCAATGGCAGAATGCTCAAGCATTACTTCTACCAAGAGTCATAAGTTTTAAAGCATTTTATTCTACCATTGTAAATATCATAGTCTTAACATTGCATTCAAAGTTATGAAAATCAAAAATAAAAAAACAGAGAAAGAAAGAAAAGAGGGCAAATTGTGAAAATAAGAAAGGTATAGACCCATACCAAAAAAGAGAAACAAATCTGAAAGTGTGCAAGCTCAAATGCCACTCCTGAATAACACACTACTAGTTAGTCAAACTGTCTAATCTTTACTAATTAGCTTTTATTTTCTGCTGATAGGATAGTGAATTCGATTTGCCAAACTGTTTAATCTTGGCTTATCAGTAGATAGATTAGGATAGAAATTAAAGGTTCAAACAAGCTCAAAATCTGAACCTAAGTTTCCAAATAGAGATGACTCAAATCTGTTTTATTTTCTGAGTCAAAAAAGATGTAAATCTGGTTCTAATTAGCTCAAAATCTGAACCAAAGAACAAAGAAGGAACAACTCAAACAAAAGTCAAAACAGAGTTGTAAAAAGATAAAGGAAGTGCTTTAAATTTTCAGATCATAAGCCTTCCATTTTGATTTAATTTTGTGCAAAATAATGTCTATGTGCAGCTTGTTTTTTATGCCACAGACCAGCATCAAGTTAGAATGTTTAATCCTGACTTGTATGCTTTTAAATTCCTGTTGTAAAATTTAGAGAATAAAATCTGTTAGACTGTTTAATCCTAACAGATTGATAGAATAGGTAGAGAATCATATGGGCTCAACTGTTTAATCTGAGTCCATAGAGAAATAAGGAGTAGAAATAGATTAGATTTCCTGCTTTCAAAAGAATAAAATGTTGTGAAAAGAGTTTGCCAATCCAAGTGCACTCTAATGAAGAAAAAATGTTAGATCCGTAGGATTGTGTAGGTATAAAGCTTGTAGATGAAAGATCCATTGTTTTCATGGCTGCTAATATGTTTCAAAGCAAGATCATCCCAACAAAGGAAGGGCAGTCCAATGGATCAGGCACAGGTCAGCCTCCCAGAGAACATAATGGGTGTGGCACAGGTCAGCCTCCTAGAGAACATAATGGATGTGGCACAGGTCAGCCTCCCAGAGAATGCAAGTCTAAATTTCTTGATGCCTTCAAGAAGGCACCATCCCCAAGTGGAGCCACTGTTAGCCACCTATAAAATTTGTTATAGCAAAAGGTGGCTAAAACTTTTTGGAGCCTTCAAGGAACAAATTTTATCACTAAAAATTGTTGGCTCTTGAAGACTCCTGAAGGCCTCATGCTTCTGTCCAAATATTCACCGTTGTTCCCATTTTATACTCAGAAGTTCTGTTGATTTCATGAGAAGAAACTGCTGCAAAATCATCATTTTTCCCTTCCTCCACTCAAAACTAAATTTAATTTGCTCCCCTTGTTCTCCATAAAACTCCTCTATTTTTCATAATTCCTCTTCTTCCATTCATGAAAATCATTTTTGCAAGGTAAAGGACTCACTCTTTAACCTTACCGAAACCCCCAAATCCATTGAAAACTTTGAAAAATTTCATAAAAACAAGTTTTTATTACTAAGGACTTAAGCCCCCTAGGGCTAAGTCTTAAAACCACTTCCCCCACATGCCCACGCCCTACAAACCAGGCGCTATGCCCATCAGGCGTTTATCACATCAAAAGTAATCCACAAAGGGTTGATTGAAAGACCACATCAAAAGATCTGATGTGATTAAATCCCTTTATATAAAATCCGCCCCCCTGCCTTTTTTCTTCATATAACTTTGACCCGGGACCAAGTGTTAAAGATCCCAAGCGCTTAATCGCATTGCAAGTTTCGAATGGGTTGATTGAAAGACTGGGCCCGAAGCTCCGATTGCAATTGGCCCTTGTTATATAAAGCCTCGGGCCCATTATATTCCATACATCCAGCAGCCCCGCAATCGGGCGCCAGTCACTTCATATATACATATTTTCCACCCCGATCCACTAAAACCTTGGTTTTATTAAAAAATTGTGGGTTTTTCATAAATTATAATTGTTTCTGCCAGTGAAAAGTTGAAAAGATATTGACCATTGATCTAAGGCTGATCAACGACCTGCGCAAAATCGCATCCCAAAGTTTCAACCACATTGCAAAGTTTCAATCGCATACGTTTGTTTATTCGCCCCGATTTTCGATCCCCGATTGGTTATCCGTCGTTGATCTCCTCTCTGCCTTCCGTGATCCAACGGTCCTCATTAACTCCGATCACAAGTCTTACCTCCGCTTCAAACACCTCCGATTCACTCTCCGCCGTCGATTTGATCTGCAGATCGACGGACAACGCTTAATCGCATCGGAGTTTTCCATCGCATGCATTATATTTCTTTTCCCGATCGGCCATCCCTCCGATTTATTCTCCACCGTTGATCTGATCCTCAAATCATCGGTCAGCGCTTCATCGCATCGCAAATTTACATCGGCGCCATTTGAGTGTTGCCCCCGATTGTGATCCTCCGATTCGATCTGGACCGTCCACGTGTCCAAATCGGATGGTCCCAGATCGTTCCCTCACATTTCTCTTCCTCCGCTCTTGTTTGACCTCCTCTGAATAAATCTCCACCGTTGGATGATTGCCATTCAATGGCCATGCTCTTCCCTCCGCCTCTGAAGCAGTTTTTCACCAATTACGCAGGATTTTATAATGTTTTTTGTGTTTTGCAGGTGTTTAATGGTTTTTCCATTTCATTAAAGAGAAATGCCGAAGGCCGGGAATGACGATTCCCGCACCCTCAATTCATAAAAGGAAACCATTCGCGGGGCTCTACTCCATGTCTTTTCATTGCTTCATGAGGCAGTGATACCATACGAGCCCTGCGTGGCCCTGCACATCGACAAGACACTGTGATTTTAAATCACAATTAAAAGAGTATCAGTATTGAAGACAGGACGCAGAAGAACAGAAGATTGAAGACCGATTTGCGGGGATTACGGCTAAGATTGATTTTCAAAAGCCTAATCTCCCAAATTAAAACACAGTCAAAAGAAAATCATAAGTGTTTAAACAGACAGAAAGGCCTCCACCGCCACATTTGAGGCGAAGTGCCACATGTGCCTCAAAGCATTCAAACAGAGGCCGAAGTTATTGATCAAACAAAGATATTCGCCTCAGCACAACCAAAGAGTTACTTCTGCAAGGAACTTAATGAAAAAAATATCTGCAGAGTTACTCCAACGTAACGCAGAGCCTCAAAGTCAACAAAAGCTCCCACCGAGCCTAATTCATGGATGTAAATCAATTAATACAGTAACACACCTGTAAAATTCTCCATCGAGCCCCTCAAAGGCTAAGAAGTCTTGAATCTGTATTAATTGTCCTGAGAGATCTTTTTATCAGATATCACCTCCTCATTCTTCTATAAATACTTCTGTAGAATATGAGATACTATTGGTTGTTGGTTGATCACTAGTTGTAATACTGAAACTCTCTGAAATAATACATAGTTTGTTGAAGTTTAAGATGATATTGAAGTCTTGGAAGCCCTGATGATGTTGTTGCATGCTTGTTACTGAGAAGGCTCTATCATTGGATCCATGAGCTTGGCTGTTGGTGAAGTATTCTGAACTGTTTAATGTTTTCTCCTATTTTCATTCTATTCCATAATTTCTTACTACAGTAGGTTGAAAGTTTTAGGCTAAGAAATGACTCCTGGAAGCACCTTAGACCTGGTCATCCTTCACTGTTTTATGTTTTCTTCTGTTGAAGTATTTTAGAGTCTTTAATCTTTCTCTTTAGTCTTCATGCTTTTTTATTTCCTTAATAGTTTGAATAGTTGGTTTCAACATGATTTATGGTTCTCCCTGCTTGTCTGCTGCCACTTTAAAACTGTTATTGAAGTCTCCCTTTGTAGTTTTTTGTTTATAGTGAGCCAAGGAGGTCTGTTCTGATCTTTCCCTTTGCCCTTACTTAAACAGTTGTCTCAAAGGTCTTTATAGTTGTAATCATATATGTGTTAGGTGTTCCCTCTTCTATGACTGCAGTTATCAGTGAATCTTTTATGTTTTCTAAGTCATTTGAAATAAAATCTTTGAGGAAATAGGGTGTTCCCCGAATCTTAGATTTCATTTTAAAAGTTGTTTAGAAATCATTGTTTGCTTAAAGGTGTGATTTGTAGAATTTATGGTTAGCCCTATCTATCAAAAATCATTTATTGTTCAAATTGTGTTTTCAAATTCCCTTTCTTTGAGAATTAAAATTCTCTTTCCAAATCATTGATGTCCATCTCATTCCAAAAACCAAAGGATCCTGTGGCCAAGTTAGATTTTCCCTCTGATATCCCATATCCATTGATGAGTATGTTATGACCTCTTTTTTACTCCATTTCCCAATGAACCAGATGTTCCTACATTCTATATATCTTTCCTAGGCCTTTCATGTTTTGTTGTATCAATCCAACCAAACAAACAAACAAACACCTGCACTTAATAACTAGTCTAAAATCCATATTCTAAGCACACAAGATAAACCTTTGCAAACAAACATTCGAGAGATCCCTCTCTGAGAATAGGAGGACTAGATCCTGGGACTCTAAATATTGGTTCTGATTTTGCTTTGTCTTTTGATTTGCCAAACTATCAAAACACGGGACACCAACAAGCGCGATGTTGTATCCTCTTCTGACTGTGCAGCCACCTTCTTTGTTGGAAGTAAAAATGACTTTGTTTTTTAAAGTAATAATGGTGACTGAGATTAAGAGAATAAGGGTGGGACTTCCCGGGAGGTGAAGTGCTAAAGGTGTAAGGGGGTGTGGGGGGTGCGAGAAAAGGGAAGGAAGGGAAGGGTGTTGAGATAGCGCAATAGAAATTCAAGAGCCAGAGTCCAAGATATTAGAGAAGGCTAGGAATGCCTCCGAAAAAAGGAAGGGAAGTTGGAATTTCCAAATAGAGACCAAGTGGGTCTATGCAGGCGGGAGAAACCAGGCTGGGAGGCAAGATCGAGGAGGGGCCAATAAGCTTGGAAAGAGGAAACACATAAAAATGGTTGAAAAATATTGCAGAGAGTCAAGCCAACTTGAGAAGTTTATATAAAAAAATAGGGACAGAGCAGGGATGGAGGGTCACAGGAAGTGTGATGGAAATCTGAGTTAGAGTACTCTGTTAGAAGATTTTTTGAATCTTTTTAAGATTGCGCATGACAAATTCAATGGGGATTTTGTTAGAGAGATGAGTCTTGTCTTGGTTGTGAATCTGTTGTCCTTTGAAAGGGTGGTAATGCATCATGGTAAAGGATGAGAGAGATACCATCATGGGATAGGAAGGAGGATTGTGTGCCCATCAATTTTGGCATGTCCTGAATTCTTTTGAACTCCTTCATTGGCTTGGATGTCCACCTATTTGTTGTTTACTCTGAGGATATGATAGTAATCTATCTTTCCAATTAGTTTTTCAATTTGCTTGACTCTGTGAAAAATTTGACTGAGAGCTGCGTTTTTTGGGAGTCTACCACTCACCATTGCTTAGATGATAATGGAGGAGTCTCCTAAGATTATGGTGTTGTTGATTTTCCCGTCTCTTAGAATTTCCATGCCTAAAAGAAGGCCATAAGCCTCTTCTTTGTTGTTTGACATTGTCCCCATCCCCCAATTGTATTGAATCTATCTGATATTGTCTTTGAGGATTATGAGTCCACCTGCTCCCGCTTTGCCCAGATTTTTCTTCGAGGCTCCGTTGAAGAAAAGGCAAGGTATGTTGAGAGTAATGATCCTCCTTTGGAACTCTTCCTCATTCTTCCTTATTTTCCAAATTGGATAACCTTTGTGGCTTTTTTCAAATGGCAAATGGTGATATTATTGAGTGCAAAGCTGATCCAACTTCTTTCATCATGTTGCAGCTATATCAGATATGTTCCATATATCCCTTTAGCTGTGAGAAACTTATTCATATACCCCCAAGCCTTGGTGATCACTGTATTTACAGTGGGATTTTTGTTTTTGAATATTTTCCCATTCCTGGCTATCCAATTTTTCTAGCAAAGAAAGGAGGGAAGGTTGGCCCATAATATTTGAATTGTAGATTTGTTTTTGAAGGAGTAAGGGTAGCTGCTCCTCCATTTGCTTATAAATTGATTTAAAGGAAGTCTATAGTTCAGATTTGCTTCAATGGGAGACACCATTTTCTCCCAACACTCTCTAGAGAAAGGACACTCTAGGAAGAGGTGTTGAATGGTCTCTTCTTCTTTCAAACAGAGAGGGCATTGTGATGGCCCATATATTCCTTCTTTTTTTAATTATCTGCTGTGAGAGATTTGTTGTGAAGAAGGGTCCATAGGAAAATATTTATTTTTGGAAGGGTTTCCACCTTCTAGGCCTGCTTCCAATATTGTTATTCTTGTTGCCTATGTTGATCTTGTATCTTTTCATATCTTGTCTTAACTGTATACTCTCCTCCAGTAGGAGTCTAGAAGTAGATATCTTGGGTGTTTTTTTCTATTGGTGTAGCTCCTTTTAAGAGAGCGGTCATGGAATTCCATTGGTCAGATAGATTGATGGGCATGTTGGGTCTTTCCCAATGTTTCCAAGTGCCATCAATTTCCCATTTGGATATTTCCCCCAATTTGTTATATCCTTATCCTATAATCCAATTCTTTAGATCATTAATATCTGGATTGTTGCCCAAGGGAGGGTTTCCCATTATGTTGTCAGTCCATAGGAAAATCCTTCCCCCATTTGCAGGCCTTGTAGAGATGTGTTCCTTTATTATTGAGTTGCACTGGAGATGAGCTTCAAAATTTGAGAGAAAGGTCTAATGGGAGGGCTTCTCTCCAACATAGAACTTCTTAGAGCATTAAGATATTTTGCCTCTAATGCTGCTTTCCACCGGAGTCTTTCTTCGGTGAGGAACCTCCAAGCAATCTTGGTTCCCATAGCCAGATTCATTATCCCAGGTGTTTTGATTGAAAGACCTTTGTTTTTGTAATGTGCAGTTACTTGGTTCCAATTGACAAGGCTAAAAAAAAATTGTTTTAGTTTTCCCTCCCTGCCATAAGAAACTTCTGATGATGATCTCAATTTTCTTATGAATGCTTGATGGCACTGCTATTAAAGCAAACTGATATAAGGGCAGGGCCAAAAGAATAGATTTGATGAGAATGATTTGACCAGCTTGGTTAAACCAAATCATCCCCCATGCTTGAATCTTATTTTTCATATTTTCAGCATATTTGCTCCATATTTCTGTATTTAGATTTTTCTTGGTGATAGGCAACCTAAGATATTGGAAGTGGCTCCAGTTATTCTGGAAGGGAATATCCAGAATTTGAGATATACGTTGAAGAGTTCTTGGAGGGGTGTTCCAGTTGTAAATGCAACTTTTCCCATTATTTATCAGCCTTCCTGAAACATTCGTGAAATTGTCTAAGATGGTTTTAAATATTCTCGAAACTATATAATATGTGCCACCCATTAATAGGGTGTCATCTGAAAATAGATAATGATTAATTCTCTTGGTTCCTCTACTAATTGTGAGGCTTGTTAAAGAAGAATTTCTTCTGTTGTGATCCAATTTTCTGCTAAGAGCATTTGCCATTAGGATGTAGAGAAAAGGTGACAAGGGGCAGCCTTGTCGGAGGCCCTTGGAGCTTTGGAAGTAGTCACAAGGTCTACCATTAACAAGAGGGGCTATCCAAGGTCTTATAGTGCAAGCCTTGATTGTATTGATGAAATCTTAGGAGAAGCCAAATATATTTAGGACAACAGCAAGGAAGGTGAGATTAACTCTATCAAAAGCATTGGCCATGTCCATTTTTAGGATGAAGCCTTTTTCATTTTTAGAGAAACTTGAATGAAGGGCCTCTTGGAATGATATTGTCGACAATCTGACAGTTAGGGAAAAAAACTCCCTGATTTTTTGAAATGAGGGAGTGAAGAAGAGTTTTGAGCCTTCCATCAAGAATTTTGGAAATGATTTTGTAAGAGGCGTTGCAAAGGGAAATTGGCCGAAATCTATTGAGAGTGGAAGGACGAGGGTCTTTCGGAATGAGGGCCAGGAAAGTGGAATTAGTGAATCCTCTTATCTTTTTATTTTTGATAACGCATCTGATCATTTTTGTTAGATCCTTTTTTATAGTTTGCCGGAAGGTACGGTAGAATGAAATAGGGAAACCATCTGGCCCTGGTGCCTTTTCCGAATGCAGATCCCAAATGGCTGTCATAACCTCTTTTTCTGTGACTTCTTTGGAGAGGTTATTGTTTGTTTCCTCATCTATTAGCTTTGGGATATGCATTTAGAATTCCTCTAGGTTTGCATGGTTGTCTATAGCTGTTAGAAGAGTTTTAAAGTGCCGGAAGACCTCTTTTTTATGTCTTCTTGCCCCTTTATTTCATGCCCTCCTTCTCCCATGATTTTTTCTATATTGTTTTTTATCATTCTTGTTTTGGCAGAGTTAATGAAAAAAGGTAGTGTTTCTGTCTCCAGCTTGAATCCAGAACTACCTTGACTTTAATCTCCATGTTTCTTCCTCTTGTCTATTGTTCCTATAAATTTTCCAGTGTATCTCTTTTTCTTTTGCTTGGCTTTCAACTGTGTTTTCCATGCTATCCATTTCCTCTTGGATTTTTGTTATTTCTTGTTGTAATGCTTCTTTCTCTCTGTACGGTTCCTTTTATTTGGCCTTAGCCCAATATTTCAATCTTACTCTAGTGGCTTTTAGTTTCATCTCCCATATATAAGTTGGGGATCCATTAAATTTATGTTTTTATATTTTTTCCACCTCTTGTTTGACCTCATGATGGCTGCTCCATAGTTTGTTGTATTTGAATGGGAGAGGTCCATAATTTTCAATAGTTCCAAATTCAATAGAGACTATTTTTTGGTTCGAAGTTGTTGATGGAATAATTTTAGAGGAGACTTTGTTGTAGCTAGCCACCATGCTATCCCTAATGAGGATTATGTCCAGCCTCTCTTTGATATTAGCCTTCCCTAGTCTCCTATTGTCCCATGTGTATTTTCCATTTTTGGGAGGGATGTCCAATAGATTATTGTGTTCCATGATTCCTTAAAGGACCTCTCTGTATGGATATGGCTGAAAAGTACCTCCTCTTTTTTCTTCGGGCTTGAGAATGAGATTAAGATCTCCTCCTAAGATAAGATTTTCTTCTTGGTCTTCCCTTGTAGTTTCATTTAATGTCTTCCAGCATGTTTCTTTGTCCCTGTAGTGATTTGGGGATTATATATTATATATGCTGATTTTTTTCCCATTTGCTGCATTTTCCATATTTGTATTAATCCAATGTCCTTTCATTGTTGGGTTCTGCAGGTGCCATTTTCCTTTTTTCCATAAAGTGTTAATTCCTCCTGAAGCTCCATTTGCTGATATTGTTTGTCCTTCATAATTTTTTATTTTTGCTATAATGCTATCCATCTCTTGGATGTTGATTTTTGTCTCTTGGATAAGGAGGATGTCTAGTTTTTAATTTTTTATGAGGTCTTTTAAGAGGTTTATCTTGGAGGGATGACCCAACCCCCTACAATTCCATGAGACAACTATCATTATTTACTAGTGGTTGTAGCTTAGGGACATTTCCTTTTGTGGGCTTGTTGGAATTTTTATTTATTCTTGGTGCCTTTCTCGAGGTAACTGTCCATTTCCTGCTGCGTTCCCAAGGACATATTCTTGATAGATGCCTCATCTCTTATTTCTATATTCAATTTTCTTCCAACTTTCTTTGAATTTTCAGTATAAAGGAGGGACTCTTTGGATAGATTTTGAGTTAGGATCTGGTCAGAGGAGAGGGGAGGGGGGCTGGAGAGGATGGGGGGTTCCTCTTGATGGGAGAAGAAACCCTGAAGGGGAGGGGAGCCCTGGGGAGGAGGGGAATGGGTTATCAGGGGGATGGAGGAGGGGGAAAGGGAGGGGATGGGGGGATTTGATGGGATGAGAGATTTATATAAGATATCAAATGGATTGGAACCCAGAAAGGGGGAGGATTTAGGGATGGAGGAGGAGGGTTGGGAAGATGTAGGGGAGGGGGGACCAGATGGTGGAGGTGGCGGAGGAGCAGGCTGAGATTTTGACGCCGTCTTCTTTTTCTTGATTTGTTCCCATTTTGGGTCTTGGTTTTCTTCCACATATTTATCGTTTTCTTCTTTTTTACTTCATCTATTAGAGAAATGACCATACTCGTGACATACCTTGCATTTGAATGGAATTTTTTCGTAGTCCAGTTGCTGAATATGCGTCTAGTTGTCGACCTTGAACTTGATAGATTCTGGGAGACCTCTTCCGAGATCTACTTCAACACAGATCCTCGCGCATGCCTGCATGTTGTCCTTTGGCTCGCTTCTATCAATGTATTTGATGACGAAATTCCCTATTGCTCTCACCGAATCATCTCCCCAACAGTGCAAGGGGAGGTGAGGCAGTCTGAACCAAACTGGAACAACGTTTTGGACATCCAGTTCCGAGTCAAAATCGGGGGTCCAACGATTCAAATATAATCCTCTGGTATCCATAAAGTATGGACCACTTATGAAGATGAGGTCCCGATCATCCTTAGATTCGAAATGAAAGGTGTAGTAACCTCTGCCACAGAAACGAATGGAGATTTTTCCCTAAGTGAACTGAGCCCAGTTTCTTTCAACCCATTTCTGGACAGTCTTGGGAGATGGCCAAATTCCAGTAAACTGGCCAACCAAACCTTTCTCAACTAAATAGATTGATGCTTTCCGAACCAAGTTAGGTAGAAGGATGGTCTCAGGGATATATTCAAGCTTCTTGACAAACTTGGATATTGTTGGTCTGGTTCGTTGTGGACCCATTGATTTGATTAAGGAGGTGAAGGCAACAACAACCTCATCCGGCTGAGCTGTGGCGGTGAGATGGTGCCATCGCTGAAGGGAGTCACACCCAAATCTGGCTTCGAGAGGGCCATGGCGGCTGAGGCCCAAGGCTGCGCGCAAGAGACAGCTAGGGTTGGAGCTCGGGCTCACAACGCAATGCAAAAAAAAATTATTATATACTAATTTATGAATAAATAAATCAAACTAAAATTATAAATTAAAATATTAATATGCTAGTATCAAATTATTATTATATCTCATTATTATATAAAATGTTAAATTTAGATACTAGTAAATAGCATATATTAATTATGAAACTAGATAAATTAATTTGATTAAAGAGAAGGTGAAAAAGATGAACTTTAGGTTCCAATTTTCTTTTATTTGAATAAAAGAATTGGAAAAATCAACCATTATGATAAGAATATAGATATAAAAAATAAAAATAAAACAAAGGTTTGACCACTATGTAATAATTGAATTTAGGCTTTTGTGATATATATCATGAAAAACAAGAAACATTTCGGTAAAAATCACATTATCAGAGTTTTTTCCACATGTTTCAAACCATCTAGTGTGGTTCATCGTCAAGATAAGATGAAGAAGTAGACCTTGGCATCAAGTTAAATACATGAAGAGGAAAAAAAAATTAGTCGTTATAATATAATAGTTAGATTTGACTAGATAAATATTATTTATTAATAAATAATATTTTAATATAAGGAAATAATTGTTAGAATATAATTGTTAATATTGAATTAAGGAAAATAATAATAAAATATAGTTGTTAATTATTTTCCTTAATTCAATATTAACAACTATATTCTAACAATGATTTCCTATATTAAAATATTATTTATTAATAAATAATATTTGTCTAGTCAAATCTAACTGTTATATTATAAAGGCTAAAAAAAAATTATCTTCGTCTATTTAACTATTTAACTCGATGCCAAGATCCAGTTCTTCATCTTGTCCTAACAATGAACCACACTGGATGGGTCAAAATGCATCAACAAAACTCTGATAATAAGATTTTTACCGAAAGTTGTCTTGCTTTTCACTATGTAATAAATAAATTATAATCATTATTTTTAATCTTATTATATATATCTTAATATCGTAAGCATATAGTCAATAATCAAATAAAATGAAATTAACTATTATAAAATTATATTATTATTAGAATAATACAATATTCTTATGAATAATACTATTATATGTTATTATAAATACAAACCCTATAAACATAAGGTAGGACCCAGAATATCCAAAGAATATATATATATATATATATATATATATATATATATATATATATATATAATGGGGGGGAAGATAGGGATAAGCATGAAGAGAGGGCATGAATCTAACTCTTAATTTCCAAACATCATCTCTATAGAGATTATTTGCATGCTTCCCAATTTCAATGGTTTCCCTTATGATGAAATTGATTAATCCTTGGGATTACCCAGGAATCCTCGATGTAGACATGGTGATTAGTTTTCATTGCATGCTCAGCTATAACTGAGGAACATAAATGTCTACGTTTGATGCCTATTACATGCTCTTGAATTCTATGATTAATGTATTGACCAATTTCCTCAATGTATGGAATCACACGAGAGCAAGGGATTGAATAAACATCTTTCATGTCTTTAGGGTCAACAAGGTCCTTAACAGATCTAAAGAAGCCTCCGATGGTATTAAGAAGCTTGAAGGTATCTAAGACTTTAGAATATGAGAAATATTATCAATGGTCCCATTAATGAAAGGAAGTTGAACAATGGAAATTGGTTCATCATGAGTGTTTTTAATCCTAGGTCCCTTACTAGCTTTCTCAAAATATCTGAGACCTTCATGTTTTCCATAACCATTATTCTCAAAAAGAATTAGAAGATGGGGATTTATTTAATGCCCTAAATTTAAAATTAACCAGATAACAAAATTTCATTCCATAAATTTGAATTATCGGAACAATTATCGGAACTTAATGCTTAGATTCCATAATTAACCAGACTGTTAATTTTAACCAGGATTTAACAATTAAAATGTAGAAAAATTACTTGGAAATCTATATGGAGAAGTTTATGGTTTTTTTTTTCTCTCCCCTATTATGAAATCGATCATTTCCTCCCAGCCTATATGGAATCAACTTATTTAGTTCCCGGAACCAAAATATTTTGTCTTTGAAGTCTTCTAGCCCCGGTACCCAAAACTCCAAAACAATTACTCAAATGGTCAAATTTCTCTCCACAAATTCACATTGATTATTACTTCTATTACTTCTATGTATATCGTCTTTCTTCTTTTTTCCGAACCCATAAAGGCCCAAAAAACATTCCCCCTCTATTCCCTCTTTGTCCTCCTTATATCCCCAAGCATCACCGCCTCCAAATTATAAAAAGGATTTCCTTGTCTTGTATCGGTCACATGGTATCTCGAAGGGTCTAAAGAAACAATCACACTTATATAAGTGTTATAAGTGATGGGCATAGGTTTATATATATTTAGTTCACGAGAAAATGAATTATTAAAGAGTTTCAGTGTTATTTAAAACTTTAATACTATTAATTCAACTTACATTTTTATTAAAATTGGTTAATTTAATTCATATCTTATAAATTTATTTAATTTATAAATTTAATTAAATTCATAATATATTTTATTTACTTTATTTTTGAATAATTTAGTAATTATATATTATTATGGTGGTATACATATCAATTATCTTCGATATATTCATTATATTTTGGTGAGTTAGGTATTTACTTTAATAATCAATTCATTACCTTTGACATTTTTTAATATTAGCTAATATGTATACTAGTGCAGTACAAGTGATGCATGCACATGTAGGTATCATATGCATGCTAATATTCATATGCTCTCTTTAATTCAAGATGGGTCATTAAAATTTCTCATCTTTAAGGTGATTATCATCAAAACATCTTAGAGCACAAGTAGCTATGTTGTTAAGAACTCTGAATTTTTGCGCTGGAAAATGGTGAGAAATGGCATGAAGATATTTTTCTATGTGAGTTTTTTGACGAAAAACTTGGTGTGACAAGGAATCATCTTCCATTATAAAGAGGAGACCATCAAGGAAAGGAAGGTTGCCCTCAACCTCAACCTCCATTGTGAAGGAACAAATCTAAATTCTTATGATCATGAGGCTAGACGACACAAGTATCGTCAACAAATATCTTCCAAATATTAGAGCGGAATTAAGTAGAGGCCAAAGCTTTGGTCTCAAAATCTTCCATAAATATGTTTGTAATGTCAGGGGACAAAAGAGAACACATAACTACTCCATAATTTTGTTTAAATAATTCACCTTGGAAGATAAAAAAGGTAGAGGTTAGGAAAAGTATAACTAATTTTGCAGTGTCATCATCAGTAATTCAATTAATGGCATTAATGGCCTCATTGATAGGGATTTTTGTATAACTAGAAACAAATTGAACCTTACTAAAAAATCCCCAGGGTCTAGCCTTATATCCTTTAACTCATACAAAAATGAAGCAGAGTCTTTAACGAAGGAATTAGTGCGACCAACCAGAGGTTTGAGTTTTTGGGCTAGGAATTTAGCAAGAAGATAAGTGGGCCCACCTATAGTGTTGGAAATAGGTCTTAGAGGGGGCCCTTCCTTATGAATCTTAGGAAGCCCATAGATTTTGGGGTTGAGAGGGTTAGTCTCTAAGATTTTTTCTAATGGAATTAAAACCACTATTATATTTTATGGCGCAAACAACTTCTTTAACAACTCTTTTAATGGAATTTTTATTGAATTTTTGGCAAATCTCGTTATTGTAAAGATGATCAATCATCTAAGATAATTGGATTTGCCTAATATTACAACTTTCCCACCTTTATCAACTTTCAGAATGACAATATCAAGATCATCCTTTTAAAGATTAAAGGGGAAAAAACTTATCTCTGCTTATATTAATTTTAGGATTCTTAGCTTTCCTAAGAATAATTGCACAATTTTTTTTATAATTTAAAAATAGTATAATTAACGTAATAAAAAATAATTATTTAAGTTACTCACAATCAAATTAAGTGAGTTCTTTCATATGGTGTGTCTTGCTAGTGAAAAGATGTGAGGTGAATCATTCTCTTATGCGTGTTTTGAATGTGAGTTCTTTCATATGGTGTGTCTTGCTAGTGAAAAGATGTGACGTGAATCACTCTCTTATGTTTGTTTTGAATGAGGGAATAACGGAAAACCTACTCCTTTGCTTTTCATTTTTACCCCTTCAATTTTTCATTGTGATGTGGAGGAGGTCGGTGTATGTAATGATTTTTTTTTCCATAGTATGTAATGTTTTTTTAATATGGAGGATTAAAAATATATTTTTAATGATTTTTTTATTAAATATATATATATATATATATATATATATATATATATATATATATATATATATATATTTTTAATATGTTTTTTATTTGAAAATATTTTTAATATATATATATATATATATATATAATCTTGTAAAATGGTAATCATGTATGACTCATGATTGAGATATGTTTAAAACTATTTGATATCATAATTTATGTGTAGATTTATGGGTTAATTTAAAAATGGATATTTATGATATGTGTGGTTATAAAATTATAAATAAATTTTTTAAGTATGGATAATTGTAGATATATGGATTTTAAGAAGGAAATTGGATATTTAAATCACACTACGAATGTGGTTAATAAATTGGTCATTTTGATTCAAATATTAAATTATTATTATTTATACTGATTTTAGATAGTGGTATTTGATATGTATCTCTATATGTGTAAGAATAGGAATTAATTTTATATATGGATAAAGGTTGAATTAAGGACGTGCGAAATGTGTATTTTTGAGAGAGGATTAGCATTCCTATTTCTATCTACTCGTAACTTCATTCACATAACAGTTTGGAGAATTCATGTGCTCACCCAAGAATTTACACATTGATGTGAGGGTAATCCATACATTTGATCACTCATTAGGTTGGTTTAAGAGGCACGCAGTAAGGATGGAGTCCTTATTCCTCAATAACATTAGGCCTCTCACCAAGACTAAACAAAATGGAGTTAACAAGATCTCACCCATGTTATGACAATTCCTCTTCCATGTGATTATGTGTATTGGAAGGGTAGGAGTGAACACGACCTTTCCCTTGGAAAAACTTGAGAATGATTCGAATGATCATGACCTCACCCTAGATACTAATACTAGTTGATATTTACTACTTTGAGAAGAAACACCCTTTATATGAATAACATTTACAAATGATATTTTTAATAATAAAAATTCATTTGTGAAATTATTGTTCATATAGATAGGATACACTATTTTTTTTTACTGAAATTAATAGATTTTATATTAGCAAAATATGTGTTGAGATGACACAGTCAAGATACAAAAATTGGGAAATACGAGCAATGGAAGCCATTAAAAGATTTTTGGTTCACAAATTCGTTTTTTTTTTACAACTACATGTGAATACATGTATTCTAGAATGAGATTAATAGAGAAATATCAATAGAAAACACTGAGAAATAGGATAATAGAACACTTGATTTATCAGAACCCACATTAAGAGGAAGTCATTATACTTTGTTGTAGACATGTGCTTCAATGGAGACTAGAGTGTTTAGGTTGAATGGGAATTGATGGCCCTATAGAGATAATCATGTGGATGAGTGGGTTGAGGAAGGTGACCCTTGATATTCTCCCAATAGACTGAACATGAGGCCATCAAATATAGAATGGAGGGAATCACCCTTGTTAGTCGATTTTTGGATAGAACATCTACACTAAATCAACATCTCAAACAAGATTAACACCTTAAATTACAAGCTCTTGATGTTTAACTAGAGGCATTCATGTTGTGAGGAGGATAAATTAGGATCCACTAATGAAAAGCATGGGATTATTACCTAGGGAAATATGGGTTTAAATTCCATAGAGTCATTGATGACCGGGAGATTTAAGGGAACAATTGGGAAGTGACTAGAGAAGGAGTGTCAACGAATAGGGTAATGCAAGATGAGAATAATGTGGCCACCTAAAATAACACAGATCACCATTGCAATTAATGACACGCTATAATAAACCAAAATACGACCTAACAAAGGAGTCATCGAAGGGGAAAACTATGGAGGGTCCTTCAAAGAGAATGGAATAGGTACCCAATAAAAATCAAAGAGGGATGAGAGGAGAGTCGATGACGGTTAGGATATAATGTATGAGAGTGGAAGGGGTGTTGGGGTTCCCATGTTTTGGCCAGGTTGGCAAGACCAAAAGATGAGACAACATCAGAACCACTTCAGACCTCAGGATCTAGCCCTCCTGGGTCGAGAGAGGGATCTCTCTATATAAGCAAAGGGTTTATGTCTTTGGAGCTCCTGTTTTGAGATATTAGGCTAGTTATAGGCACAAGGTTTGTTTGTTTGACTTGTTTATTTGGTTTTTGGGAATCAGTAAAGAAGGGTTCAGAATGAGACAAGGCTGAGCAAAGAGGATTTTAGGCAAAGGAGAGATAATCCAGGGAACATTCAAGACCATTGGGAAATGGAGTCAGGAAAGGGTTTACTTTCTATTCAACATGCAGGCTTTCAGTTGGGCTAGTCATCTAAAGCATTGGATCTTAGAGATGATAGTGTGGCATGAAAGGCAGAAAGAAAGTGAAAGGCAAGGAAACTTCTAAGGTGACCTTTCAGAATGGAGATCCAGGGACAGGACATGCCATTGAACACCTATGATCCACAACCTAAAAGGTAAACTCTTCAGACAAGGGACATAAAAGGTTTAGAGCACAAACTGAAAACCTGAGATCAAAGAGAGACTTTGAACTCTCAATGCTTTGGCATCCAGCTTAAGGGAAATTAGAAAGGTTTAATTAATTGAAAAAGATCCTAGTGAGATAGAGACGAAGTTATAGACCTCCCAGTGTTCCCAATTCATTCAATTAAATCCTAACAAGAACATCCAAAGACAGATTTCATTAATTCATACATCAGCTAGCAATATATCAGACTACTACACTAGTTAAATTAGCTGAAACCAATCCTCAGATAACACATACAACAGAAAACATTGAAGGCAAGGAGAGTAGAAACATAGGGTACCTAACAAGGGTAAATCCTATGCCAGTTTTATAATGCGAGCCAGAAGAAATGAAATGAAATGAACTATCAGGTAAAACAAATACTGAGACAGAAAAACATCATCGCTGCTTTAAATCAGGATCCAAAGAAATGTGCTTGTCATATTAAGAGCAACACTAGTCATGTACAACATTTCCAACAGCTTGAATATTCAGTCTGAATACATCTTCCTCAGCCTATCTTAAAACTTTACACAGAGACTGTGTCTCAAAGGAAACAGCTTGCAATTCTCAGATATCCGATCAACAACCATTACAATGAGTTCCTTCATGAACTTATAGATGAAGAGGAGCAGAGGAGGTAGATGGAAAACTAAATGCAGCATTAAAACTCAGGAGAGGAGGAGGGCCGAGGCCCCATTCTGTTTTAAATTCTGGGCATTTATCTTCAGTACTCTTTTGGATGAAAGAGTAGTCTTCGTCAGGCTGCAACTTACTCCAGGTATGTCTTTGATGTACTTGTTGTAATACCTCTGAAACACTATGGTGAGCTGAACAAAAACAGGTCAATGAATTTGGGTCTTCCATACCGTGTAACAAATGCTTCTGATAGCATAGGACTGTTGTCAGGGCTGGAAAACTTCTCGTTGACACAATGTAGACTGAAACAGTAATGAGTACTGTGTCCTTTCTCAGGGGGAGACTTTCTACTGATGTGAAACCCTGATGATATCATTTTTCTGCGCATTGGAGCTCCTGTGTGATTCATGAGATCTTAAAACTGGTACCTTGCCTTTAAATTAGTGGATTAAGGCTCAATATCTTCAATGTCGTGCATTCAAACTCCCTAGCTCTGCACTGATACTCTTTGCCGCTTCAACTGTTTCCGTCAATGAATTTTCGAGTTTTAATGGTGCTAGAGAGATTTTGCAGAGTCTGAACTCTGTCCTTTGATGAAATTTATGCTGCTGACACCTTTCCGGACATTTCCTGCAATATCAGGCTCTAAATTCAGCTTCTTCTGCGCATCATGTCACTACAATAGTGCATATGAACCATGGCAGTTTTCCGCCTCCCTGTAACCCTGCAAAACATGAAAAAACATTAGGAAAACCATGCATGGGGAGGATGGACACAGCGGGGATAATGAGGATGGCAGTGCAATCTGGTGAAATGGTGGAAAAATGCAGGATGAGGGTAGGAAAAGCAGCGAAATGGTGAAAAATGGCCTGGTGAAAGTTGGCAGAATGCGGAAAATTTAAAAGTAAACAATGGACATTTGACCTTTGAATGGAATATATGGGGGCCGAGGAAAATGTGAGGACAACATGTGGAATGGTGACATGGCGGGACCCGGTCGATGGCGGGGCGCGGGTTTAATTCTAGTTGTCCGATCTCGGGAGGAGATTGACGGTGGAAAACGCGTCGGAGGGTGACAGATGGTGGGCCATGGGTCAATTTTCTTTGGGCACGATCACCGTTGGATGGAGAACTCCAGATTGGATGGTGCACGTGCATATCGCGCCGAGTCAAACGCCGAACTTTAACGCGTGATGGGGGGCAGTTTTTAAACAGTGCTCAGAGCCACGTGTCATGCGGTGAACGGCACTGCTGCGAAATGAAAAATACCGCTCACCCTCCAAACGCGGTGCGATAGATACCGCCGGTTTTTGAACAGTGAATGTCGCGGGGACCATCGGGGCAGATAAACTCCGAGTCGTAGATTTGCGGATCAAGTGGACGGTGGATCTACGACCGGAGGGGTGAACGGGGGGGAAAACACGCGCGCGAAGGGACTGCGAAGACCGTTGGATCTATACAGATCGATGGCTCACATTTAACCGGAGGGGTGATAGAAGAGGGGATGGGTGCACCACGGGATAAGCGTTGGCCGTTGGATCTGAACGGATAGACGGCTCAGATCGTGGCGGGGTTGAACATAACAAATACACTATCGCATCGGGGGTTTCGACTTTGCAAAGAAACTGCGCCCCACTCCACACTTCCGATTGCGATTAGTGCCTTACGGGCTAACGCTTGGTCTTAGCGCTGGGTCATGTGGGGAAGTGGTTAGGGGGCTGGCCAAAAAGGGCTAAGCCTCATAAAGTGAAAAGTGGGTCTTTTGGCCTATTTTTAATGCTTTTAAAGGCCAGGAAAGGGATATAGTAGGGAGAAAAAGGTGTTTTCACACCAAACAAAGGGTATTTGTAAGGTTCAAAGGGGTGTTAGGATGATTTAGAGGGTTAAATGGGGAAATAGAGGGGAGTACAAGGGAAGTAAACAGAGGTTAAATGGGAATGAGATAAGAGGAAAAAGGCCTTTGGGAATTTCTTCTTCACAAACTGAGAGGCTTTTTTTTTTAACTGGAAATAGCAGTGAGGATCTTATCAAAGGACAAAGGCACAAGGAGGCTTCAAGGATGATGTTTTTTCAGAGGAAATGCATTCCTTGAAGGCTCAAAAACATTTTAGCCCCATGTTTGCTTGTCAAAAAATTCATAGGGGGCTAACAGTGGCTCCACATGGGGATGGCTTCTTCTTGAAGGAGTCAAGAATTCAGAAAATGATCTTTGGTGTAGGCCAGATGCCTGGTACTTGACTCATTATTTTCGTCTCTTGGATCAGCTACCACAAATCATGAAGACATTACATCAGCAATAACATTCTCCCAAACAACTACCTACCCAGACTATAGTCCTAACATTTTTTCTTCTGGGTGCATTTGGACTTGCAAACCCTTTACATCATCAATTTTTACAAACCAAAAAAAAAAAAATCTATTCTACTTCTACCCTTATTACTCCATGAGACCAGATTAGAATGTTAGCCTCATATGTTTCTCTACCTAATCTAATATCTGCTGGGATTAGGCTGTCCAGCAGATTTATTCTCTACATTCTACAACAGAAATTCAAAAACAACCAAACTAGGATTAGACAGTCTAGTTTGCTGTGAATCCAAGGCATAAAGACAGTTGCACATGGAAAAAAACTTGCAGAAAACTAAAAACAAAATCTTGAAGGCTTGAAAACTTAAAACTTTGAGGCATCCTTCTTTTCAATGTGACTTAGGTTTTGAGCTTGCTAGAGTCACTTCCTCTTCTTCATTTCAGCTCTGGTTTTGGGCATGTTAGAGCTGGTCCTTTTTCTTAATTTGCTGGTTCATATTTTGGGCATGTTAGAACCAGCTGTCTTTACTAACTTTGGCTCAGGTTTTGATCGTGTTGGAGCCAATCCTTACACATCAGAGGTTCATGTTTTGAGCATGTCTAAACCTCTCTCTCTCTATTTTTTGAAGCATTTTCTCTTTTTCTTGAAAACATAACACAACAATGGTATTTACAATGGAAATGAAAACTAGAAATTGGAAATCAGCAGAAGTAGTGTTTGAGCATCCTGCCATTGACAGGACCTCCAAACAGCTCTGTACCATCTAGTTCTTGTAGAAAAAATGCATTTGGATCCACAGTGGCTTGGATGATGTATGGACCTTGCCACAAACTGTCAAACTTGTCGTGATTTCCTTTGTCCTCTCTCCTTGAGTCCCATTTCAGAACTTTATCTCCAATTTTGAAATCAGAAGCTTTGGTTCTTTTTTCAAACAACTTCTTTATACTTTTCTGAACCTTCATAGCTCTGTAGACCTCTTCCCTTGTTTGCTGGAGATGGATTGTTTGGTTTATCCTTCTTATCATGTTGTCTTCTTCTATTTGAATTTCTTGGACAAGTTTGATTATTGGTACTCCAAGGCTAGTAGGAAACACTGCTCCTGTTCCATAGACAAGCTGATATGGTGACATGCCAATGGATTTCTTGGTTGTAAGTCTGTCAGCCCACAAAGCATGCACTAACTTGTTATGCCAAGAGTTCTTGTTCTCTTCAAGCAGTTTTTTGATGATAGTCACCAAGCTTTTGTTTGATGATTTAGCTAACCCATTACCTTGTGGGTAATAAGCATTTGAATGACCAAGTGCTATTTGATACCTGTGAAAAAAATCAACCATCTTCTTGGACCCAAAAGCAACAACATTATCAGTGATTATTTTCCTTGGACAACCAAACCAAGAGAGGATATGGCTTTCTAGGAACCTAATGATGACTGAATCTATGGCATTCCTAGTAGGTATGGCCTCTATCCACTTAGCGAAGTAATTTGTGGCTGTTAGGATCCACTTGTGTTGTGCAGAATAAGCAGGGTGAATTTATCCTATGAAATCTAGGCCCCATTTCATAAATGGACCTTCAACAGTGATGGGTTGTAGAGGTAGAGGCAGGAGTTTTCTTTTGCCTTCAAAAATCTGGCATTTATGGCAGGAAATTATCATCTTATGGATGTCATTGAAGAGTGTAGGCCAATAGTAGCCAGCTCTGAGTATTTTGTTAGCAGTGGCTTTCCAGTTCAGGTGGCCTCCACACTCTCCTGCATGGAACTCTTTTTTAATTCTCTCTGCCTCATTTTCAGGCAAACATTTCAACAATAGGCCATTTGTACTTTTCCAGTATAAGCATTCATCCAATATGCAATAGCTCCTGGCTTTTAGTTTGAGGAATCTGGTCTTGGTATTTGACAGTTCAGGAGGGGCATTGAGCTTTGTGAGCACATAGAGAATGTTAGAATACCATGGAGAGTTTCGAAATTTCTCCTCAACAGTGGGATCAGGAAATCCCTCCTGCTCATCCAAGGCACCTACCATGTTTATGTCAAGGGCTTGCAGATTTGATTCAGCCATTAGTTGAGCTAAGCCCTAACCTTTGATCAGTTTTGTGGGTTTTATCTCAAGGTCATATTCTAAGATCATAGCAATCCATTTTCCCCTCTTCCCATCTAGGTCTTGGGACAAGATGTCTTTGACCACTATGTTAGGCACATAGGCTATGGTGTGGGAATGCAATATGTACACCCTAAAATATTTCAAGGCCTTAATCAGAGCATAGGCATGTTTTTCCATTATGTTGTACTTCAAGGGTGCATCTCTCAGTGCTTTGCTGAAGAAAGAAATGGGTTGTTCCATTCCCTCTGGATTTTTCTGCAGCAGAACTGCAACTACTGTATGCTCGGAGGCGAATGAAAAAATCAGAAAATCTTTTGAGAAATTAGGGCTGATTAGGACAGGAGCTCGAGTGAGTGCAAGTTTGACTGATTCAAAAGATTTCTTAGCCTCAACAGTCCATTTAACTCCTACACCTTTCCTTAACATTTTTGTCATATTCCTAAGGTGTTCAGCTAAATTAGGGATGAACCTCCTTAATAAGTTGATTTTCCCAATAAAGGACTGTAACTCTTTGATGTTTCTCAGGTGTGTGATTTGTAGTATTCCCTAAACTCTTTGTGGGTCTATCCTAATCCCCTTCTCAGATATGATGTGGCCAAGAAGCTTACCTTCTTGCAGCCCAAATACAATCTTCTTGGGATTCAACGATAGACCAAACCTTATACATTTTTCAAACACTCTTCTCAAATGTTTTAGGTGTTCTTCTTCAGTCTTGGAATAGACTGTTATGTCATCCAGATAGATGACAATGAAGTGCCCTATTTTGCAAGGTTGCACCAGCGTTCATCAGTCCAAAATGCATTTTAACATACATAAAGGTGCCCCATGGAGTGGTAAAGGCTGTCTTGAGTTGGTCTTTTGGGATTACTAAAACTTGGTTGTAACCTGAAAAACCATTTAACAGGGAGATCCTTTTTTAGCCTACTACCTTCTGAAGAATGTGTTCCATTTTTGGCAAAGGGTAACTGTCTTTGAGTGAGGCTCTGTTAAGATTCCTGAAATCAATACACAGCCTGATCTCCCCTATTTTCTTTGTCACAGCCACTAGGTTTGATACCCAATCAGAGAACCTCGCAGGAACTATTATGCCTGCCTCATACATCTTCTTGATCTCTTTTTCAACTGCAAGCAATTGTTTTGGGTTTATTCTGCGAAGTTTTTGTCTGAAGGGCTTCTGATTTTCTTTCAAAGGTATTTTGTGCTGTATGATGTTCGTTTCATAGGCCTTTAGGTCCTCATAGTTCCAGGAAAACACATCAATGAATTCCTTGAATAGGTCGATGTACTTCCTTTTCATGTTTGCAGGCAGGGACTTAGCCAATTTAATCATCCTGGGTTTATCTTCAGTGCCTATGTTGCATTCCTCGACATCAGAGTCTGCATGTTCTATAGTGGGATTTTTTTCTACATCGTCGAAGTCAAAAAGGTCTTCTAAAGGTGCCAGACCTAGAGGTATGTTCTTATCTTTGGTTTTCAGCACCTCTACTTCCTCACTGTCTGCGTTTTCACATTTTTCGTTTGGATTTCCAGTCTGTTCGTTTAAAGTGTTTATTTCTATGTTACAGGGTGTTTCTCTTTCGTCTAAGAGCTCTTCACTTAGGCAGCTATCATCAGATTTCGAGTCTGAATCAGAAAATTCAAACTTGTCTCTACCTATTAGGAAATCTTCAATCTGTTTATCGCCCTCAAAGACCTGCCAATATTTTTCATTTTCCGGCACTACAGGTTTGAATTTGGTCTAAATGATGATCTGTTGGTCATTGGGAGGCTCATGATATGAACTAGCCATGCAGGCTAAACCATTTGCAATTGCGTTCTGAATCTTAGGGACAAACACCAGGTCGTATTCCAAAAAGGTTTTCAATAGATCCATAGCGTCATTCTCGTATGCTCTCAGCCTAGGATGTTTCGCTGTGTATTCACCATTCACTTGTTTAATGACCAGCTCAGAGTCTCCATGCACATTTATCCTACGGGCTCCTAATTTTCTCAACAGATTGAAGCCTAGGATAAGAGCCTCATACTCTGCGATATTGTTTGTACATTTGAAATGCAGGTTACAGGCATGGCTCTCTGCGTAGTCACTCTCTGTGTTATGTACCCACACCCCTGCTCCAGCAGTTCTCTTGGTGCATGACCCATCGAAATTAATTTCCCATAAGGGTTAACTCTCGGGCTTATCATCGTTTCGTTCTTGGTGTGGTGTATGAGCTTGTGAAGGGTGACTAATCAGTTGACTACATCGTATTTCTGGTTCACTCTGAGTTTCGTTTTTAGTGCACTGCCCATAGGTTTCAACATCGTTTTCTTCTGAGTCTAGAGTAGCCGTTATGTTAAAGTCTATGGGCCCTATTTCATTGTTTGTATCTCTGTTTTTGAATCCTGGCTCCTCCAAATATTCATCATTGCAAAGGATGAAGGAGTCAAGATCTGTGTGTACAGAGTATAAAGGTGAATTTTCAGGCTTTTCGGGGCTACTGACCAAGAATTTCATTTGTGCCTCTCTATACAGTCTTCTAAGTTGGCTAAAGACTGGGATTGTGGCATATGCGCCATCCATCTGCATTGTACCTTGCAGCTTGGCTCCCCATATCCTTGACAGCAACATGCCATACTTAGGTGGCACATCTGCCACTACAACATCCATGGCCATGCATTTAGCTGGAATCTGGGTTAGGCTTACACATAAATCTTTGATTAGGCCAAGACACTTTACTCTGCTAGAGTCAAATGAATATAGGTCTTTATAGGGACGGGTTATCTCTAGGCCTAATCTTTCCATAACTGTCTTAGGCATCAGGTTGTGTGAGGCCCCAGAGTCATGCATTGCATTGTGGAGGATCTTATCATGGATATTGAGACTAATATAAAAGGGAGGTACTACCCCTTATTGAAACTTCCCTTCTATCTTGGGACCAAACAGAAGGGCTGGTTGATCATCACTCAAATTGACCGTGTCGCTGTTCTCACCTAGATTTAATGCTTTCAAAATTTGGCCTTTATATACATCCTTAGTGGCCAGCTCAGAGAGTGGTACAGATATTTTAATTTTCTCAATCTCACTTTCCAAATTGAAAGTGGATTGACTCTTTGGAATGCTCAACTATGTTTTGTTGGCCATTTCCTTGGTGGCAAAATCAGTGGGTCGATTATCACTATGTACAGGCTTAGGAATTGTTTTATCAGGAGCGCTAACTGCAATGCTAGTGCTGCTAGTTGGTTGACTTTGTTTATCAGTGTTTTGGTTGTCTTTCTCTTTATTTTTCCCAGAACTCTCAGCTGCTGATTTTTTCTCTCAGCAGCTGCTTTAGAAGTTTTCTCAGGTATTTTCTTGATAGTGATCTAAGAAGCTTTGGGTTTGGAATTGTCTAGGCTCTTTTTTCTCCTAAGTTCATACTGTTCTCTGACCTGCATGATGGCATTTTCAAAACCCAGCCTGTAATCCTCAGATTCCAATCTTTCCTCATCCCAATATGAGGGTGATGGCTGATCTTCCTCTGTGGAACAGTTGTGGATTGAATTTTCTACCTCAAACATGTCTATAGTGTTCCCCTCAGACTCTTCTATGATTCCTTCATCTTCATCTAGGAAGTTCTCTTGAAATGGGGGAATAACTTGCTGATCTGAGTCTCTTTGTCTGTTGGGAGTGGTATTGTTTCTTCTAAAGTTCTGGTTCTAGTTATGGTTTTGGTTTCTGTTTTGATTGTTGACCGTGACAACCATTTTTTCCATCATTTGTTGTAGCTTTTCCATGTTTTTTGATAGGCGGTCATAATTGGGATCAGATGTGGAAGCTACAGTGTCATCTCTATATGTTACACTCTTCTCAGCTCTCAATCTTGCTTTCTTCTCAATCAGATTAGCCTCTACACTCACTGCCCCTTTTTCCATGTCTTCCAATGTGTCGTAATCTCTCTCCCTAAGCTGGTAGGCCATGTCAGCATCAAAGCCTTCAGGGTATTTCACTAGGGCCAAACCTTGGGGAGGCTTCATGTGTGGGGGAAGAGCGTTGTAAACACTGTTGAACCTTTTAGAGTAGTCATGGACACTCTCTCCTACGTTTCTCTTAAGATTCTTGTATTCTGCTAGGATTTGGAGAGGGTTGGCCTTAACTTCCCATTTTTTTATGAAGGTCTGATATAAAGCAGGAAGATCTTGGATACTATTAGGAGGTAGGCCTTTGAACCATTTCTTCACATCACCTCCTAGGATTTGGGAAAATATTCTCATTTTGACTGTATCATCATCTATCTCCATGTATTCAAAAGAATCTTCCATCCTATCTACATGGTGATGAGCTATGGTAGACTCTTTTGTAGTGAAGTGTGGGATCTTTGACTGATAATCGTTGGGTAAGGGCACTAGAGGCTGAGGTAATACCAGAGGTGCATACCAGGATGCCATGATGATGTTCTGAGGAGGTAAGGGGTTGGTTTGAATAGCTGGTATATGTATGACAGGGATACTAGGACCAGCAGAAGTCTGTTGGGCAAATCTAGGATGACAGAGCCCCAAGTTCTGAATGAAGTGAATATCAGGAGGTGTAGATGGAGGGGTTCCTCTGTCCCTAACGTGTTGACCACTATGAGATGGTAAAATAGGAAGCTCAAACTCTAGCTGGTCTAGAACACTGAATGACCCAGCTCTTGGTAATATGTTTGGTAGATCTAGGTCAAAAGGTGGGACTAAAAGAGCTGTAAAGTCTTCCGGTGCAGAGTTAGCTCTATGGATGTGGCTAGAAATAGTTGGTCTTATAGGTGCAGGAGATCTCTTGAGGATGCTCTCAGGGTTGTCAACTATTTCAGGTGGGTTTGTGTTAGGATAAGCTCTTGTGTGAATGGTTCTTGAAGCCAGAATGTTGTTTTCAAATCAAGCAGCTTAACCCTACTTGTTACTTCTATTATGGCTGATGTTGTTATGAAGGTTGGTCTCCCAGTGGAGTCTTATGTGAACCAAGATAATCAGCAGGCCTGCTGATCACCAGTGGAGTCTTTGATCTTTAAGGAACTATGGAGTCGCCAGGTGGAGGGTTTAGGATGCTTCTGGGGGTACACAGTCCACCATAGTGTTTATGAGATGTCCCTTTTCAAGGATATCTTCAAAACACAGCAAACTCTAACCAGAGATTGACTGGGAGGGCTTTTAACAGATATGTCACCTCTAAAAGAGTGTGAGATTTGGAGGCTACCTGGCCCTTTCTAGACTCTGTCTAAGAGTGTGGGAGAAACACAACAAATGGTGTAGAAAGTGAATTGCAAACGGAAGTGTTTCACTACCAACCTAACCAGAGTTTCTAGGTTTTATAAGGCTCTTGTGATGTAGTAGGATGGAAAATACTAAGAATTTCCCCAGTGGAGTCGCCATTATGTTGGTGACGACAATGGGAAATAGACCAATGTTTGCAGCTATAGACTCTCAGAATTTGTTCCCCAGCGGAGTCGCCATTATGTTGGGGTTCCCATGTTTTGGCCAGGTTGGCAAGACCAAAAGATGAGACAACAATAGAACCACTTTAGACCTCAGGACCTAGCCCTCCTGGGTCCAGAGAGGGATCTCTCTATATAAGCAAAGGGTTTATGTCTTTGGAGCTCTTGTTTTGAGATATTAGGCTAGTTATAGACACAAGGTTTGTTTGTTTGATTTTTTTGTTTGGTTGTTGGGAATCAGGAAAGAAAGGTTTAGTATGAGACAAGGCTGATCAAAGAGGATTTTAGGCAAAGGAGAGATAATCCAGGGAACATTCAAGACCATTGGGCAATGGAGTCAGGAAAGGGTTTACTTGCTATTCAACATGCAGGCTTTCAGTTGGGCTAGTCATCTAAAGCATTGGATCTTAGAGATGATAGTGTGGCATGAAAGGTAGAAAGAAAGTGAAAGGCAAGGAAACTTCCAAGGTGACCTTTTAGAATGAAGATCCAAGGACAAGACATGCCATTGAACACCTATGATCCACAACCTAAAAGGTAAACTCTTCAGACAAGGGACATAAAAGGTTTAGAGCACAAACTGAAAACCTGAGATCAGAGAGAGACTTTGAACTCTCAATGCTTTGGCATCCAGCTTAAGGGAACTTAGGAAGGTTTAATTAATTGAAAAAGATCCTAGTGAGATAGAGATGAAGTGCTAGACCTACCAGTGTTCCCAATTCATTCAATTAAATCCTAACAAGAACATCCAAAGACAGATTTCATTAATTCATACATCAGCTAGCAATATATCAGACTACTACATTGGTTAAATTAGCTGAAATCAATCCTCAGATAACACATACAGCATAAAACATTGAAGGCAAGGAGAGTAGAAACATAGGGTACCTAACAAGGGTAAATCCTATGCCAGTTTTCTGATGCGAGCCAAAAGAAATGAAATGAGATGAACTATCAGGTAAAACAAATACTGAGACAGAAAAACATCACCGCTGCTTTAAATCAGGATCTAAAGAAATTTTCTTGTCATATTAAGAGCAACACCAGTCATGTAAAAAACTTCCAACAGCTTGAATATTTAGTCTGAATACATCTTCCTCGGCCTCTCTTACAACTTTACACAGAGACTGTGTCTCAAAGGAAACAGCTTGCAATTCTCAGATATCCGATCAACAACCATTACAATGAGTTCCTTCATGAACTTATAGCTGAAGAGGAGCAGAGGAGGTAGATGGAAAACTAAATGCAGCATTAAAACTCAGGAGAGGAGGAGGGCCAAGGCCCCATTCTGTTTTAAATTCTGGGCATTTATCTTCAGTACTCTGTTGGATGAAAGAGTAGTCTTCGTCAGGCTGCAATTTACTCCAGGTATGTCTTCGATGTACTTGTTGTAATACCTCTGCAATACTTTGGTGAGCTGAAAAAAAACAGATCAATGACTTTGGGTCTACCATACCATGTAAAAAATGCTTCTGATAGCATAGGACTGTTGTCAGGGCTGGAAAAATTCTCGTTGACACAATGTAGACTGAAACAGTAATGAGTGTTGTGTCCTTTCTCAGGGGGAGACGTTCTGCTGATGTGAAACCCTGATGATGTCATTTTTCTGCGCACTGGACCTCCCGTGTGATTCATGAGGTCTTCAAACTAGTACCTTGCCTTTAAATTAGTGGAATAAGGCTCAATATCTTCATTTTCGTGCATTCAAACTCCCTAGCTCTGCACTGATACTCTTTGCAGCTTCAACTGTTTCTGTCAGTGAATTTTCGAGTTTTAATGGTGTTGGAGAGATTTTGCAGAGTCTGAACTCTGTCCTTTGATGAAATTTATGCTGCTGACACCTTTCCGGACATTTCCTGCAATATCAAGCTCTAAATTCAGCTTCTTCTGCGCATCGTGTCACTACAATAGTGCATATGAACCATGGCGGTTTTCCGCCTCCCTGTAACCCTGCAAAACACGAAAACACATTAGGAAAACCATGCATGGGGAGGATGGATGCAACGGGGATAATGAGGATGGCAGTGCAGTCTGGTGAAATGGTGGAAAAATGCAGGATGAGGGTAGGAAAAGCAGCGAAATAGTGAAAAATGGCCTGGTGAAAGTTGGCAGAATGCAGAAAATTTAAACGTAAACAATGGACATTTGAACTTTGAATGGAATATATGGGGGCTGAGGAAAATGCGAGGACAACACATGGAATGGTGACCTGGCAGGACCCGGTCGATGGCGGGGCGCAGGTTTAATTCTAGCCATCCGATCTTGGGAGGAGATCAACGGTGGAAAACGCGTCGGAGGGTGACAGATGGTGGGCCATGGGTCGCTTTTCTTTCGTTAACGCCTGAGAATCTTCGTGGCGCGATCATCGTTGGATGAAGAACTCTAGATCGGACAGTGCATTTGCATATCGCGCCGAGTCAAACGCCGAAATTTAACGCGCGATGGGGGGTGGTTTTTAAACAGTGCTCGGAGCCACGTGTCATGCGGTGAATGGCATCGCTGCGAAATGAAAAATACCGCTCACCCTCCAAATGCGGTGCGATAGATACCGCCGATTTTTTAACAGTGAATGTCGCAGGGACCACCGGGGCGGATAAACTCTGGGCCGTAGATTTGCGGATCAAGTGGACGGTGGATCTGTGACCGGAGGGGTGAACGGGGGGGAAAACACGCGCGCAAAGGGACTACGAAGACCGTTGGATATATACATATCGATGGCTCACATTTAACCAGAGGGGTGATAGAAGAGGGGATGGGCGCGCTGTGGGATAAGCGCTGGCCGTCGGATCTGAACGGATAGACGGCTCAGATCGCGGCGGGGTTGAACATAACAAATACACTATCACATTGGGGGTTTCGACTTTGCAAAGAAACTGCGCCCCGCTCCACACTTCCGATTGCGATTAGTGCCTTACGGTCTAACGCTTGGTCTTAGCGCTAGGTTCATGTGGGGAAGTGGTTAGGGGGCTGGCCGAAAAGGGCTAAGCCTTATAAAGTGAAAAGTGGGTCTTTTGGCCTATTTTTAATGCTTTTAAAGGCCAGGAAAGGGATTCGGTAGGGAGAAAAAGTGTTTTCACGCCAAAAAAATGGTATTTGTAAGGTTCAAAGGGGTGTTAGGATGATTTAGAGGGTTAAATGGGGAAATAGAGAGGAGCACAAGGGAAGTAAACAGAGGTTAAATGGGAATGATATAAGAGGAAAAAGGCCTTTGGGCATTTCTTCTTCACAAACTGAGAGGCTTTTTTTTTAAACTGGAAACAGCAGTGAGGATCTTATCAAAGGACAAAGGCACAAGGAGGCTTCAAGGATGATGTGTTTTCAGAGGAAATGCATTCCTTGAAGGCTCAAAAAAAATTTAACCCCCTGTTTGCTTGTCAAAAAATTCATAGGGGGCTAACAAGGGGGAAGCCACAGGTTGGCGGGGGGGGGGGGCGCATGATGCCACCAAATGGATCACTTCTTAATGTTAAGGGTTTTGGCATGAAGACTAGATTCCATGCACAATAATAACCCCCTCCAAAAATTGCACAATTGGTGTGGCAGTCTGCTAGATGCTTATTAACTCAAAGTGCATGAAAAAACCAAATACTAAGAAATGAACAAAGTGTTATTTTCGTTCAATGGAGAATAAAATTTAACTGAGAATTAGAGGAGGAAGAATATGTTTGGAGGTATTTTCTATTTCTTTTTCAGTCTTGTACTACTGAATGGAAGTGAATGGAAAAAGGAGGGGATAGAAGTACCCCTTGGAACAAGGAATAGGCTTCAATGACGTTATTTGAGGCTATTCCTGGGCTCCATGAGAAAGAAAAAACGATATTACCTCCTAGATAAAAAACCACCAGTCTCACACCTACCACCCTAGAGAGAAGATGCAATAATTTAAAATTAAGAGGGGCACTCATTTTTTAATAAGCTTTAATGTTATGTGCACAAAAAAATTCTAGTTTAAAAGGTAGGAAGGAAATTGAAGGAGAAAAAGTAGGAAAATTAGTTTGGAAATGAGTGAATAATATGTACAATGGTGAGTTATAAATTAGGAATTATTTTGCATGAAGAGACATGTGGTTGGGTGAATAATATACATATCATTTAATTAAATATTATGAATTTTGCATCTATATCCATGTGACATCTTGCATAATTATTATAAAAGAATAGGAAGGGTGACCATCGAAGGGACTTATGCATGCTAATGATGAATGTATGTGATAAATTGAAATTTTCCATGGAGAATTCATAAGAGTGTGGTATGGTTGTGCAAAATTCTAACAAGGTTTTAATTTCATTGCAGTGGGATTCCACATTACTCATTGTATAATTTGCAATATCCATTAGAAAAGAGGGTACATTCCTTTCACATTTGTTGATTGTAAAATTATTCATACAACATATGAGTTATAGTAAAAGAAAAGTGCCATAAGGATATGATAGGATTGCCAACTAGTAAGCTCAATTAAATTGGAAATGAGAAAGTTGGGAACAATTTCTTGGAGCAAGTTTAAGAAACATCTTGGAGTAAGCTTTGTTGAAAATGGCACCAAGAAAGATTCTAATTTAATTTTCCCTTGAATTAAATAAGAAGAAAATTGCAATTCCACATCACATGACAAATTGTAGGAGTTAACTAATTTAGTTTGACTTAGTTACTTCATTTGATTTAAGTTGAGGGAAAAACTTGAGTCATGTAGAGTGTCTCCTACTTTTTAGGATCCCTAGTTCAATTTATTTTGAGTTGTAAATAATTAATTCAATTAAATTGAGTTAAATTCAGTTAAAATAGTTCCAACTGTTGGAGGAACTAGTGTGAGGTCAAGTAGTGGGGTGTGTACTCTGTGATTATCCAATTAACTAATAAAATTACCATAAATAACTCGTACATGCAAGATCTATGAGTTACTTAGATGATATTGGAGTTCAAGGGAAGTGTACTATTAGTTGTATAATCATCCAAATTGTACATCTGGTGCATGCAGTCAGAGGAAGGCCTATTATGGATTGTGTATTTGTGGATGAGGGATTTCCCTAATTAATAGGGGCTAATTACCAAGGAAACATCGCAAGGAAATAGGGACTTGGGCAAGCAGAAAATTGGTTAAGTATTGGCCAAGGCTTGTCTAGGAAGTTGTGAGATAGATAGAGATAGTGCAAAGGTTGGTCAAGATTGAGAAAACATTGTAATCTTCTCATATTTTATAACTAATGCAATAAACAAATATAAGGGGTTTTTAGTTATGTCTTTCCCCAAGAAATAATTGTGTAATGTGTTAATTGAATTATTTCTTTTGTATGCTTTGTGATTTCGTGATCATTTAATTGTTTTTGCAAATTGGTAGAGTAGATTCAAGTCTATTATTTTAGTAAATTACAATTAGCAGTTTGAATCTACAAGGAATTTATACATGTTATCAGATTTGAAATCACTATAGAAGAGAAGAATACGAAGTTTTTTTTGCAAGCTTTGCATATCTATTATTCAAAGCTAGCAACAGTATTAGGACGTTGTTCTATGGTCTGAGGCTTGAGTATGCTCTTGAGGGTAGCTCAAATTAAATTTCTTGGAAGGACTAGATGGAAGCAGTCATGGAAGATAATGGGTTGAAGGAATACATTGATAGTAATGTTCTGAGACGAGCAACTGCCAATGCACAAAATCTAGCAAAATGGAAGAATAATGTAGCCAAGGAAAGAAGGATATTACTAGAAGGAGTTTGAGATCATATTGTATCGAACCTCCATGGGAAGGAGACTCCATATGCAATGTGGAAAGCCTCGATAGAATTGTTTCAGAACAAAAGTGACCACAGGAAGCTGGCACTGAAAGGCAAGTTTCGGAAAATCAAGATGGAAAAGTACGACACAATACCATAGTACTTGAGAAATTTCACCCAATGCCAGGATGAGCTTAGAAGTGTTAGTGTTACAGATGTTGAAGATTATCTGATCAACCTAGCACTTTTAGGCCTTCCCAAGAGATAGCACAACTACCAAGATTCGGTAAATGGGAGGGAGAAGCTACCAAAGTGGGAGCGTTTGTGGTCTAACTTGATTCAAGAAGAGATAAGGCAAAACACCAAAGATGGAACCTCATATAAGAATGATGATGAGGATAAATTTACCTTGGATGGAAAGGAAAAGAAAGGGATAGGTAATAAATCCCAATGCAAAGGAGATACCAGTCAAGAAGGCAAGAAGAAGGACTTGTCGAAGATTAATTTTTTTCACTATCATGAGTTGGGACACTATGCCACGAAGTGTCTGCACAAGAAGGCCGACAAGAACCCCTTAGGAGGAGAGGTATGTTAAGCTCTTTATTCACATTTTTAGTTGGATTTCACCCGCATTGCATGCATGGTGACATCACTGATTAGTGTTTGGTATTTGGATAGTGGAGCCTCATTCCATATGACTGTTAATAAAGAGTTTTTCAGCGACTTGGAGGAGAAGGACCTCCAGATGTAGAAATTTGAATAAATGATATATCATTCACCGAGATTCTCCTGATCACACACTATTTTAGCTTCATGCATAATACAGAATCTCTTCTACCATTGATCATCACATGCGGAAATAAAATCAATTGCATGCATACATTAAAACCACAAACAATCACACATATGAACACGGTATTTAATGGGAAAGCTTAAAGCTGAAAACCCCAACTATCTGTATATTATATGTCATGGAGATCATGTAACAATCATAGTACAAAAGCTCCTCACAAGCTCTCATGCACACCCTCAATTGCTACACACTATCGAGCTAGATCTAGCAAAACACATGCTCCAATATTTTGCCACTTGATAGCCAGCCTCTATTGCGTAATCAATGCTATGGGATGGCTTCATTAAATAGATAAAACATGACGGCTAGCATGATCTCATGGGCTACTCCACCTATATGTGTGTTGCAAATAACCTTGATATAGTCTGGCCCGATGATTAACACCCGCTCTTTCCACCTATCTCTGCTTTGGTCTCCACTTGTCCATGCACTGTAGTTAACTGATGTATTCTTCAGTTGATTAATGAGTTATTATTTAGTGAATTAATTAACTAATTAATTCACACCACTCTCAATAGTGTATCAATCAGTTAGACTAGATACAACTAGCTCAACTGAGTCTAACTGAGTTAAACTAAATACAACTCCACCAACTACTTCTATAACTCCACCAAACTCTGTCACATGAGTTCTAACTGAAGTCCTCATGCATTAGCTCCAGTAAACCCTCGGGAATAGCGTAATTCCTTCTGTCAGTTGCTATGCCACATCTGTGCACTTAACTGAAGTGTTCCCAGAGAATAAGATAATGTTTATAGTCCAAATATTATTAAGAGCTAATAATATTCGACATATCTATTTTTAGACTGGCAATCTAAAAATAGATTCCGCCCAATATGTCTAAAAATAGAAGTCCATCTATTTTTTCCAACTTGACCAACCATCCACAAATAGCATCCTGCAACTCATAGAACATGATTCATATGTCTAAAAATAGACATAGTCTAAAAATAGACTTTGCGCCAAAAATAGCCTGCGGGCCCACTTAGTGAAGGCGACTTCTTTTCACTAAGCTCCATCATCTTGTTGCATTTTCAACACTCCCTCTCAAAAAGATATGGATTATCTGCAACCCCTATCCTGCCTCTGTGGAATTCGAATTTGCTCCTGGTGAGCGCCTTCGTCAAGATGTCGACATCCTGATCCTCCGTGGGAATATATGAAAGTAACATGATTCTCCGCTGCACACAATCTCTGATATGATGGTACCTGATGTCGATGTGTTTGGATCTATCATGAAATACTGGATTAGCCGAGATTTTAATGCAACTCTAGTTATCACAATAAATCACAGTAGGCTCCAAGTGTGACCCGAACAACCCAACCAGGATCTTCCTCATCCATATAGCCTCGCATGCAGCCAAACTCGCTACCATATACTCGGCCTCTGCTGAACTGAGTGCCACGGATCTCTGCTTCCTGCTATACCAAGAAATTGCTGTCGACCCGATACTGAAAATCCCTCCAGATGTGCTCTTTCTGTCCGTTGGGCTCCCTGCCCAATCTGCATCCGTGAAGCCACATAGCTTCACCTCATCCGACTGTCTGTACCACAATCCATATCCCGATGTGCCTCTAAGATATCTCAATACATGCTTCCCCGCCTTCCAAAAGAGCTTGGTAGGCTTAACCATAGCTTGTGAAAGCTGGTTAACAACATAGCATATGTCGGGTCGTGTATTGACCAGATACATAAGCGACCCCACCAACTGTCGATAAACAGTGGCATCCACTACCTCCGCTGAAGTAGCATCCTCCTTCCTCCAACCACCAGGAAGAGGAGTATCAACAAGCTTGTAGCCATGCATGTTGAACTTCTCCAGTATCTCCCGGGCATACTTACCCTGAGAAACAAACAGTCCATCACTGCGCTACCAAATTTCCAATCCCAGGAAATAATGAAGGAGGCCCAAGTCCTTCATCTCAAACTCCTTTGCAAGATCAGCCTTGCATGAGTGTATCAACAGTTCATCACCTGTCAAAATCAAATCATCTACATAAATTACAATGATCAACAACTTACCCTCCACCACAATCTGGTATAGGTTAGGATCCGCCTTACTCTTGGAGAATCAAAGTCCGGTGAAATAACTGTCTATCCATGTGTACCAAGCATGAGGTGCTTGTTTCAACCCATACAACGCTCTCTTGAGCCTGCACACATGCGACTCGCTGCTGAAGATCTCAAAACCTTCGAGCTGCTCTATGTACACCTCCTCCTCAATGACTCCGTTGAGGAACATAGTCTTCACATCCATCTGATGAATGTGCCACCCCATCTGCGCTGAGAGAGCAAGAATCGTCCGTATTGAAGAATACCTTGCGACAGGTGCAAAGGTCTCCTCATATTCGATCCCCTCAATCTGTGAAAAGCCTCAGGCAAAAAATCTTGCCTTATACTTCTCCACACTCTCGTCAGCTGCCTGCTTCACTTTGTAGATCCATCTCAGACCCACCATTGATTTACCCTCCTGTCTTGGGACAATCTCCCATGCACTGTTTCTGACAATCGAATCATACTCTTCCACCAAGGCATCTACCCATGCGGGATCCTCCACAGCTTCCTCGAAAGAGGATGGCTCTGTCACGATACACTTGCTCATAAGAGCCATGTATCCAGTATACCAGTCAGGTGACTGTCTCTGTCTGCGCTATGATGTAGGTGCTCCTACAACCTTCTCTGCATCTTGAGCCAGTCGCTCAGCTTCTGTAGTGCGCTTTCGCCCTCTGATGGTTGGCGCTTCCTGAGTGGTCTCTTCCACTCCATGAATCTCATCTTGTGGCTGATCCACATCCTGAGACTCATCCTTATGAACTAATAGCTCCTCATATGCATGCAAGTGTGGCTCCCTCTCAAGCGAACACTTCATGGCTTTCTCCTCATGAAATTTGATATCCTGTCACACAACAGTCTTGCGACTGTCTGGAAAATACACACGATAGTTGTGGGGCGTATCAATGTACCCCAAAAATATCCCAACTTCCGCAGTCGGCTCCAGCTTCTTTTTGGCATCCTTCGTCACATGAATGTAAACAGGTGAACCAAAAATCCTCAAATGGGAAATATCAGGCTTCTTACCAGAAAACACCTCCTCGGGTTTACTCATGCCAAGTATCCTGTGAGGACAACGGTTCTGCACATATACTGTAGTATTGCATGCCTCAGCCCACAAATGAATGGGTAGGCCCTGATCATGCAACATCGCCCGTGCAACACCCACAATCGTTATGTTCTTCTGCTCAGCAACCCCATTCTGCTGTGGGTTATGAGGTGTTATGAGCTCTCTTCAAATTCCTTTTGCGCTGTAAAAGTCCTTGAATTTGCCAGAGATGAATTCACCACCATTGTCGCTCCTTAGAGCCTTCACTTGCTTCCCCGATTATTTCTCAACCAGTGCCTTGAACTCACAAAAATTTTATTATGTCTCGCTCTTCTTCTGCATGAAGAAGATCCAACACTTACGAGAAAAATCATCAACAAATATCACATAATACCTGTGCTTTGCTGTCGAAGCTACTGAGAAAGGTCCACACAAGTCTGTGTGAATTCTCTCAAGGATCGTCGTGGTGCGACTATCCTTCTCGTGAAAGGTGGCTTTCACAAATTTTCCCAAGGTACACCCCTTGCACTGATTTGACTGCGCAAGAGTTCCTTTAGGAAGCCCAGTAGAAATCTGCTGCAATATCTTCAAAGCTCCATGGTGAAGGTGGCCCAATCTCTGGTGCCACAACTCGCCATCATCCCAGCTCACCACTCCTTCTGCCTTGCCTGCAATTGCTGCACAACCATCTACCTACAATTGATAAAGGTTCTTAACTCGAACCCCTATCCTCTGGGTCTCACCAGTTGCCTTACTGTGCAGGAAAGCCTTTCCCTCACTAAAGACAACATCATATCCCTTGTCTTCAAACATTGCCACAGAGATAAGATTCTTCTTCAATCCTGGAATATGCATCACTTCCTTCAATCTTAAGGGTTTACCAGACTCCCTCTCAAAGGAAATGGTACCGATACCGGTCGCACTGTATCTACCATCATCGCCCATCTCAATGTGCACTCCAAGATCTTTCTCATTCAGATCAGTAAACAAATCTCGATCTCCTGTCATGTGAAAAGACGCACCACTGTCAAGAACCACACTGATCCTGTCATACTTGAGACCAAGCATGCGATCAGCGAAAAATCCAGCTCAAACTGCGAGGCTAAGGCCTCTCCAGCTGCAGATCCAGCAGCCTGCTTATTTTTCTTCTTCTGTGGACAATTAGTGGCATAATGTCCATGTTGGTGACAGTGAAAGCACTTCACCTTGGACATGTCCTACTTCTTGCCTTTCGCACCGGATTGAGAAGCTTTCTTGCTATTCCCCTTCTTTGATTTGGCAACCAAAGTGAAATTCTCTTCATCAGAGTTCTTTGATGAAGATCCGTCCTTGGTACTCCGCCTTATCTCCTCTTGCACAAGATCCGACCAAAGTCGCTCCCATCCTGGCAATTTCTCCCGACCATTGACGGAGTCTGATAAGTGCCAACTCTTCGGAAGCCCAAGGAGAGCCAAGCTCACCAAGTCCTCGTCATCAGCAGTCACCCCACACTTCCCAACTCATCTTTGCATTGGATGAACCGTGAGGAGTACTTGGGCATGCGCCCGCCTTTCTCCATCTTTATGTTTACGAGTTTATCTTTGAGCACCAACTTCCTCTAGTCGCTCTTGCTTTGGAACAAGTCTGTAAAATATTTCCACATAAAGAATGGAGAAGCTTTACCATGAAGGCTGGACACTATGTGATCCTTCACACCTTCCAACAGAATCCTTCGACATTTTTTTGTCTTCTTTTTCCATGCGTCAAGTGCGGCAACATCGCTAGAAGCAGGTTTTGGAATTTCTGCATCTATGAACTCCTTCAACCCATTATCCTCCAGCACTACCTCCATCCTGTCCTTCCATGCAATATAACTAATTTGCCCTCCGAGGCATACTCCAATCGCAATCCATTGAAAGACATCTCAACTTCGACACCAAGAAAACACTGCTGCAAATTCGAATTCCACCAGCACAAAACTCAACCGCTTCAATGTTTTGCAATTGCTCCAATGATCAATATCGCTTTGATACCATGTATATATTTGAATAAATGATATATTATTCACTGAGATTCTCCTGATCACACACTATTTTAGCTTCATGCATAATACAAAATCTCTTCTACCATTGATCATCACATGCGGAAATAAAATCAATTGCATGCATACATTAAAACCACAAACAATCACACATATGAACACAGTATTTAATGGGAAAGCCTAAAGTTGAAAACCCCAACTATCTGTATATTATATTTCATGGAGATCATGTAACAATCATAGTACAAAATCTTCTCACAAGCTCTCATGCACACCCTCAATTGCTACACACTATCAAGCTATATCTAGCAAAACACATACTCCAATCTTTTGCCACTTGATAGCCAGCCTCTATTGCGTTTTCAATGCTATGGGATGGCTTCATTAAATAGATAAACCACCTAGCTTGAACTGCGCAATCCTCATGGGCTACTCCACCTATCTGTGTGTTACAAATAGCAACAGTATAGTCACAACTGATAGTTAACCTGCTCTTTCACCTATCTCTGCACTGGTCTCCACTGAAACTGTCCATGCACTGAAGTTAACTGATGCATTCTTTAGATGATTTATGAGTTTATAATTAGTGAATTAATTAATAATTAATTCACACCACTCTCACTAATTGTATCGATTAGTTAAACTAAATACAAATAGCTCAACTATGTTTAGATTAGTTAAACTGAATACAACTCCACTAACTTCCTCAATCAACTCCACCAAACTCTGTCACATGAGTTCTGTTGGGGTTCCCATGTTTTGGCCAGATTGGCAAGACCAAAATATGAGACAACATCAGAACCACTTTTGGGCCCTAGGATCTAGCCCTCCTGGACCCAGACAGGGATCTCTCCAATAAAGCAAAGAATGATGTATCTTTGAGAGCTCAAAATGAGATGTTAGGCTAGTTATGAAGCACAGAGGGGGGTTTAAAATGATTTGGTTGGTTGGTTGCTGGGTTGGTTAGGAGACCATAAACTGAGAAGGTAATGGGAGAAAAGGAACAAGGCAGCAGGATGTTTCAGCGAAGGGGATAGGCCAAGAAAGTGCCATCCATTGGGCTATGGAGTCATGAAAGGTAATTACATGCAACAACTAGCCAAGGCTTCCACAGGGCAAGTCATCTACACTAAAGGATCTTTAAGATAGATGATGGGATGGAACATTAAGGAGAGAAGGTGGAAGAAGGAAAGACAACCAAATTTCTGTCTATAGATCAGGTCAGAGGTCATTTAACTCCAGACCTGCTTGGACATACTCAGAGGCAACTCTCAAAGAGGGACAAAGGGGCTGCTTATAGATCGGACCAGAGGTCATTTAACTCCAGGTTTGTTTTAGCAAATCCAAGGGGAAAATAGAGGTAAGATTAACAAAGGGATCTTAGAAAGGCCAGCTAGTCACGCAAGGATCCTAGTGGATAGGGCTAACTCTAATCCCCAATGTTCCCAAACCTTCCAGCTTAAACCTCAACAAGAACATCTAAGAACTGATCCATCCAATTCATACATCAGAGAGCAGGAAATGACATCCACTACACTGGTTAAATTGACTGAAAGAAATCCTTAGATAACACATTTCAGAAGAGAAACATTAAAAGTAGGGAGAGCAGGAACGTAGGGCTCCTAACAAGGGTGAATCCTATGTTACACTTTTGTTGCCTACCAGAAGAACATGAAACAGTATGAAAATGTAAATAACAGAGTTAAGAAAGACATCACCAATAGTAATAGACCAGGATCCTGTGAAATGTGCTTTGTTTAATTGATGCAAAACCAGTCATGTACAATAATCTCAATGGCTAATAAAATCCAAACTTTCTCCTCCCAGCCTATTACATACAAACTATTCTGTAACTCCCTCCCAAGACTGTTCTAACAGTCAAACTGAATCCCTCTAACAGCAACAGCCGAACAACTGAGCAACAAAAACCTTTACAATGTGTTCTTCTGGATTCTTATAGGAAAAAACATAGAAGAAGATGGTAGGTGAAGAATTAAATGAAGAATTAACGCTCAAAAGAGGAGGAAGGCCGCAACCCATTCTGCTTTAAATTTGTGCAATTAATTCTGGTACTCTGGCTGCAGAACTACTGCCATTCTCTGTTCACCGGACAAACTGGTGAAATAATGATGCTAGGGTATCCATACTATGTAACAAATGCTTCTTGATGATGTAGGATTGCTGAAAGGGCGTAGATCTTCATTTGAGGCACAATGTAGACTGAAAAATGATGTGTGACGTGTCCTTTCATGGAGAATGCTCTGCTGATACGGAAAACCTGATAATATTATCTCTCTGTGCATAGGACCGTCCAAGAGATCCACGGGGTCTTCCAAATTGTACTTTTGCGTTCTAAAAGTCCTTGCAGAAGCTTATGAGTCTTCCATTCCCTGCCTCGAGCTCTCTGTTGACCTTGTCTGTGAATTTTGAACTTCAATGGCGCCGGAGGGTTGGTAAAGTTTTAAAATCTGTCCTTTGATGAATTAATGGCGCAAGCAACCCTCCAGACGCTTCCTGTAACATCAAGTTCTGAATATAACCTCTGCACCTGGTCTTCATTGATCCCTCTGTCACTATGACAGAGATCGCGCATCATGGCGATCATTTACCGTTGAAAACCCTGCAACAACACAATATATGAGAAGAAGACAATGGATGGGGCAATGGATGCAGCGGAATGAGAGGGTGGACGCGTATGTTGGTGACATGGCGGAATGATGCGGGGTTACGGTGAAATATGCAAGGCGTGGAGAAAGGTGGCGGAATGCAGTCGCAGGCAAAATTTCAACGGAAAACATTGAAAATGGCCCTTTTGGATGAATCAAAATGAATGGATGGGGAGATTGTACGAAGGGTACACGTGGGATGCTGACGTGGAGGGATCGGTGGGCAGTGGGATGGTCAACGGTGAACGGGGTGATCTGGACCATTGATCGGGCACAGATCAACGGCGAGGGTGACACATGGTGGGCCTGCTGGCGTAGCGGGGATCGATTAACGGGCGAGCAACTTGGACGAAGGAAAGCCGTCGGATGAAGATCTCAAGATCTAATGGTGATCGTGAATTCCGCTGCCCAGCTTTCGTCCAGGAGATAATGCACGAAATGGCGGTTTTCAGAATAGTACAGGAGGATGCGTGGCAGGAGATGAGTGAAATCGCTGGGTGCCCAGGGAAAACCACTCAGCACCCAACGGTGGTGCGGAAAAAACCACGGCTGTTTATGAAGAGTGAAGGAGGGAAGGGGGGACCACCGCTTCAGGCACACTCCGCGCCATTGGATCTGGTCTTAATTGGACGGCGGAGATCAACTACGGGGGGCCGAGGTGTATGGGCACGGGAATTTTGGGCTGACCCCCCGTAGTGCATAACGACCGTTGATTTGAGTCGTCCCATATCCCGAGGGGTCAACTACGAGGGCTCCGTGGTTTGACTCTACGGATAGAGAAGAGCCCTCGCAAGGAAAGAGCCTTGGTCACGGCGCCAAGCTATATGGAGCGGAAAGGCGCGAGGCTAGCGGAGAAGGGGGCTTAGGCCTATTATAAGGTCCAAAGTGGGTTTTCTAACCTTTTTAGTGCATTCCAAGGCCTAAGGGGGTTAACGATAGAATAATAAAGGGGAAAAATGAGGAAACCAAGGATAAAGGTGGGATTTAAAGGGGATTTTGGAGGGGTTTCGAGGGTTAATAGGGGGAAATAGAGAGGAGCAGAGACACTTTGACAGAATGAGAAAAAATGGAAAAGGGACATTTTGCAGGGGTACAAGGGGTAAATGAAGGCTTTGAGCTAGGGAAACAGCAGAGGGGATTTGTATAAGGCAAAGCACATAGAGACCTCAAGGATGATGTGTCTTCAAGGGAGATGCATTCCTTGAAGGTCTCAAAAATGACATAGCCCTCCATCTTGCTTGTCAAGAATTTCATAGGGGGGGCTAACAGTGGCTCCACATGGGGATGGCTACTTCTTGAAGGAGGCAAGACACCAGAAATAATCTTTGGATTAGGCCAGTTGCCTGCTGCTTGGCACATCCCTTTCTTTGATCAGCTGCCACAATATGAACATGTTACATCAGCAGAAACATTCTTCCCAATCAATCTACCTACCCACACTACAATCCTAGCATTTTTTCTTCCTTCAGGGTGCATTTGAGCTAGCAGACCCTTTACATCATTTTATTTGCAAACAAGAAAGCAAACCTATTCTACTTCTACCCTTATTGCTCCATGAGACCAGGTTAAACTGTTGGCCTCATATGTTTCTCTACCTACACTACTACCTGCTAGGATTAGACTTTCTAGCAGGTTTCTTCTCTACATTCTAAGACCGGAACCGAAACAACTAATTACATGCTCATAGACTAAGCTTTATTGAGCTTTTCCTACCTACCCTACCCTACTGAAATATTTACAAGTCTAGCTTACAAATGTTGTCTTCCAATGCAACCAGTCCATCAAGTGATTCCATGGCTGGTCCTTCTTGCTCAACTCCTTGAGCATGCTGGATAGGTAGGGCAGCTCCCACTCTTTTTGTTCGATAACAGCAGCTTTGAAAAATTTTCTTTCTGTTTGCAACATGCTGCTCAAGAAGACCTTTGATCCTTCTTCAAATGTATGCAGGAAATGTGCATAAGGATCATGAAAAGATACCTGGCTACGAGTATCTAGCAGGCAGGATTCAACCAGGACTTCCTCTTCTTCCACTGGATCAAGGATAAAACCCTCTTGAAGAAGAGAATCTCCTTCATTTGCTTCACTTTCTGAACTGGAGGACTCATCATAGATCACAGCAGTGTCCTCCTAGAGCTCTGATATGTTCTGCTCTGATGTGCTGAGCTCAGTGAAGAGATCGATGTATTCTTGAGCAAGTTCTTGTTCCATTTCCTCCTCTTTTTCAAGAGGAAGCTCGTTATTCACATCCTGCTCGAGAACCTCTTCTTTGCTTTCCTCCTCATCTTCTGAAAAGAAAAACCGCTGGTTTCCAATCTCACTGATGGTCTGAGGTGAAGCAGAATGAAGATTCATAGAATCTTCATCTGCTATTATACTGTCACAACTCTCCCCATCAGTATCATAGATAGGCTGACTGGTTTCATTACTTCTCTGGAGCTGTTGGTCCTGATCTTCCTCCCACGGATCTAAGGATGATGGTCTTGCAAGCTCAGCTTCTCTTTGAAAGCAATCATCATCAAACGGATCATAAAAAGGAAAATCATAATTGTAAGTAATGTCACCCTCCAAACCTATCGGATTCTCAGCAGGTCTTTATTCATTCTGATCCACAGAGGAGTCTTCTGAACCTGAATCATCAAACTCATAAGATGAATGGGCAAGAGTGCGTGTTCTATAGAAGGCCTCGGAGGTGGACTGTTGTTTTAATATCCTCTCTATCTCTTCTTCTGTCAAAAGAGGGGTTTCCCTTTCATCATGGACAGAAGCAAAACAGTCCTCTTTCTCTTGTATTAGCTGATTTGGAGGCTGGATGTTTTCTTGAGCCTCATCTTCCACACCAGAGCCTGCCTCTTCCATGTAGTCTTCTGCTTCCTCAAGGCAGCTTTCCTTATCAGCCTTTGCTAATAGGTCCTGATGTTCTTTGGTCAGCATAACACAATGCATAGGTAAGCAATCAAGCAGTTCCTGATCACTAACCTCCTCATCTTCTATAGATTCTTGAACATCATACATGCCTTGCTCATCTTCTCGGTCTTGAGTTTGTTCTTGCTCTGAAAGATGCATAGGCTGCTCGAAATAGTCATCATTTGTATTCATATTAGCCATGTGCATCTTTAGCATTTCACCAAACGTTTCTGTTAATTCAATTAGCTAATCGCACAAAGCATCATACTCTGCGTCCCGGTCCATGTTTGGATTCATGCTTATGCAAAGAAGGCTACTGCTTCTTCTCAACCAGTTCAATGTCCTTCACCAGTGGAGTCATTAGGTCTTTGGATCATAGGGGGTGTGGAGTTGCCAAGTGGATGATTACGAATGTTTGAAGTAGGATGCTGTCCACCATCAGCAATTAGGTAATGTCACCTTTCAGGAATAACCTCAAAACACAACAAACTCCAACCAGAGATTGACTGGGATTTCATTTACCAAATATGTCACCTCTGAAAAGAGGATGAGATCTGGAGGCTACCTGGCCCTTTCCAGGCTCTGTCTAAGAGTATGAGACACACAATGAACGGAGGATGATTCAAGAAAGGGATGACTTTCTGCCAACCTAACCAAAGATTTGTGGTTTTGAATGCCTAGGGATGTTCAAAGTGTAATGCACTCAATTCCCCAGTGGAGTTGCCATTATGTTGGGGTTCCCATGTTTTGGCCAGATTGGCAAGACCAAAAGATGAGACAACATCATAACCACTTTTGGGCCCTAGGATCTAGCCCTCCTGGACCCGGAGAGGGATCTCTCCAATAAAGCAAAGAATGATGTATCTTTGAGAGCTCAAAATGAGATGTTAGGCTAGGTATGAAGCACAAAGGGGGTTTCAAATGATTTGGTTGGTTGGTTGCTGGGTTGGTTAGGAGATCATAAACTGAGAAGGTAATGGGAGAAAGGAACAAGGCAACAGGATATTTCAACAAAGGGGATAGGCCAAGAAAGTGCCATCCATTGGGCTATGGAGTCATGAAAGGTAATTACATGCAACAACTAGTCAAGGCTTCCAAAGGGCAAGTCATCTACACTAAAGGATCTTTTAGATAGATGATGGGATGGAACATTAAGGAAAGAAGGTGACAGAAGGAAAGACAACCAGATTTTTGTCTATAGATCAGGTCAGAGGTCATTTAACTCCAGACCTGCTTGGACATACTCTAAGGCAGCTCTCAAAGAGGGACAAAGGGGCTGCTTATAGATCGGACCAGAGGTCATTTAACTCCAAGTCTGCTTTAGCAACTCCAAGGGGAAAACAGAGATAAGATTGACAAAGGGATCTTAGAAAGGCCAGCTAGTCGCGCAAGGATCCTAGTGGACAGAGCTAACTCTAATCCCCAGTGTTCCCAAACCTTCCAGCTTAAACCTCAACAAGAACATCTAAGAACTGGTCCATCTAATTCTCAAGTCAAAAAAGCCAGACAATGAGTCATTATACAGGTTAGAATTAGTGAAAGAAATCCTTGAGGAACACATTTCGGAGAAAACATTGTATTGAGGAGTGCGAGGCAGTAGCTGAGCTAACAAAGGTGAATCCCTATGTTCCCTATATTTTATACATTTGCCTACGAAAGAACATGAAACGGTATGAAAATGTAAATAACGAGTTAAAGAAAGATTCAACCAATAGTAATAGACCCGGGGATCTGTGAAATGTGCTTTGTTTATTAGTGCAAAACCAGTCATACAATAAGCTCAATGGCTAATAAAATCCAACAACTCTCCTCGACCTATTACATACCCCAGATTACTTAACTCCCATATAAGGCCCATTTCTACGATTCTGCCCGAATCCCTCTATGACAGTAGAACAGAGCGAGAAAAACAACCTTTACAATGTGTTCTTCTGGATTCTTATAGGAAAAAACATAGAAGAAGATGGTAGGTGAAGAATTAAATGAAGAATTAACGCTCAAAAGAGGAGGAAGGCCGCAACCCATTCTGCTTTAAATTTGTGCAATTAATTCTGGTACTCTGGCTGCAGAACTACTGCCATTCTCTGTTCACCGGACAAACTGGTGAAATAATGATGCTAGGGTATCCATACTATGTAACAAATGCTTCTTGATGATGTAGGATTGCTGAAAGGGCGTAGATCTTCATTTGAGGCACAATGTAGACTGAAAAATGATGTGTGACGTGTCCTTTCATGGAGAATGCTCTGCTGATACGGAAAACCTGATAATATTATCTCTCTGTGCATAGGACCGTCCAAGAGATCCACGGGGTCTTCCAAATTGTACTTTTGCGTTCTAAAAGTCCTTGCAGAAGCTTATGAGTCTTCCATTCCCTGCCTCGAGCTCTCTGTTGACCTTGTCTGTGAATTTTGAACTTCAATGGCGCCGGAGGGTTGGTAAAGTTTTAAAATCTGTCCTTTGATGAATTAATGGCGCAAGCAACCCTCCAGACGCTTCCTGTAACATCAAGTTCTGAATATAACCTCTGCACCTGGTCTTCATTGATCCCTCTGTCACTATGACAGAGATCGCGCATCATGGCGATCATTTACCGTTGAAAACCCTGCAACAACACAATATATGAGAAGAAGACAATGGATGGGGCAATGGATGCAGCGGAATGAGAGGGTGGACGCGTATGTTGGTGACATGGCGGAATGATGCGGGGTTACGGTGAAATATGCAAGGCGTGGAGAAAGGTGGCGGAATGCAGTCGCAGGCAAAATTTCAACGGAAAACATTGAAAATGGCCCTTTTGGATGAATCAAAATGAATGGATGGGGAGATTGTATGGAGGGTACATGTGGGATGCTGACGTGGAGGGACCGGTGGGCAGTGGGACGGTCAACGGCGAGCGGGGTGATCTGGACCGTTGATCGGGCACAGATCAACGGCGAGGGCGACACATGGTGGGCCTGCTGGCGTAGCGGGGACCGATTAACGGGCGAGCAACTTGGACGAAGGAAAGCCGTCGGATGAAGATCTCAAGATCTAGGTGATGAAGTGGTCCCGCTACCGACTTCGTCCGGGGAATGTGCAGCGAAATGGCGGTTTTCCAGTGTAGTACGAGGAGGACGCGTGGCGAGGAGATGAGTGGAATCGGCCCAGGTGCACAGGGAAAACCACTCGGCGCCCAACGGTGGTGCGGAAAAAACCGGTTGTTTATGAGCGATGAAGAGAGGCGGGGAAGGGGGACACGCCCAGGCACACTTTCCAGCGTCGTTGGATCTGGTCTTAATTGGACGGCGGAGATCAACTACGAAGGGAGGTGTACGGGCACGGGAATTTTGGGCCCTGACCCACAAGTAGTGCCTGTGACAGATTGATTTGAGTCGTCCCATATCCCGAGGAGTCAACTGCGGGGGCTCCATGGTTTGACTCTACGAACAGAGAAAAACCCCTGCAGGGAAAAAACCTTGGTCACGGCGCCAAGCTATATGGAGCGGAAAGGCGCTGGGCTAGCGGAGAAGGGGGCTTAGGCTGATTATAAGATCAAAAGTGGGTTTTTAACCTTTTAGTGCATTCCAAGGCCTGGGGGTTAACGATAGAAGAATAAAAGGGAAAAATGAGGAAACCAAGGACAAAGGTGGGATTTAAAGGGGATTTTAGAGGGGTTTGAGGGTTAATAGAGAATGGGGAACACTTGGGCCGGAAAAGGAGAAAAAAGGGAAAAGGGACATTTTGCAGGGGTACAAAGGGTAAATGAAGGCTTTGAGCTAGGGAAATAGCAGAGGGGATTTTTATAAGGAAAAGCACATAGAGACCTCAAGGATGATGTGTCTTCAAGGGAGATGCATTCCTTGAAGGTCTCTAAAATGACATAGCCCCCCAGCTTGCTTGTCAAGAATTTCATAGGGGGCGGGTAAGTTCTAACTGAAGTATCCATGCAATAGCTCCACATAACCCTCAGGAATAGCGTAATTCCTTCTGTCAGCTCCTGTGCCACATCTGTGCACTTAACTGAAGCGCTCCAAGAGAATAAGATAATGTTTATAGTCAAAATATTATTAAGAGCTAATAATATTCGACATATCTATTTTTAGACTGGCAATCTAAAAATAGATTCCGCTCAATATGTTTAAAAATAGAAGTCCGTCTATTTTTTCTGACTTGACCAACCATCCACAAATAGCATCCTGCAACTCATAGAACATGATCCATATGTATAAAAATAGACATAGTCTAAAAATAGACTTTGCGCCAAAAATAGCCTGCGGGCCCACTTAGTGAAGGCGACTCCTTTCCACTAAGCTCATCATCTTATTGCAATCTCAACACCAGATGCACATCGATATGGGAGATGATGGTGTAGAAATTATAAAATATGCATGTATATCTTCGATTCACCCGATCTAAAAATATGCTAAAGTTAAATACTGAATCATTTCTACAAATATTTGCATAATTAAAAACACAATCTCCAATTATAATATCATGAAGAAAGATCAGTCACAGACAACGCAGATAATTTCCAGGGGAAATCTTATAGATAAAAACCCCACTATCTTCTATTGTATATTATATCATGAATCATGAAACAATTACATACAAAACTCCAATCAAAAGAGCCCTCAGTACATCAGCTAATTTATCACACTATCATACAAAAATTGGCAAATCACTTGCTCAATTTACTGTCTTCAGACAACCTACCTCCACATTGAAATCCCTGCTAAAAGCAATCCCTGAATTGATGCCTTCTTACCTGCCTTGACTACGCAATCCTCACGGGCACATCCAATGTGTGTGTGCTTGCTTGTGTGCAAGAGGATGATGTCACAACTGATAGTTTACTTCCCTTTCACCTAGAACTCAACTGGGTCTCCATTGGATCTGACATGCATGCAATTAATAATAGTAAATCTTAAGTTGCATCTGAGACCACTGATTGTGAATTAATTAATAATTAATTCACTTGATCTCTCACTAGTGTATCTTCAGTTACAACTAGCACAACTGAGTTAAACTATTTACAACTTACACAACTCATGCACCACTGCACTTCAAACTCTGTCACAAACCAAATTACTCAGTTACAATTAAAGTCAACCTGCATGTCCCACCAACCAACCACTTAACTCGAAATTCACTTAGCTAACTGATTTGCAACTTCAGCTAACTATTTTCAAGTCCAAATTGAGAATATATTATAGTTTAATGTCCATTTAAATTAAGGGATAATAAAGATAAACATGCATCTATAAATATACATTCATATATAAATAGACATGCACTATAAATAGACATACACCTAAAAATATCCTGAGGCCCCACCTAGTGTAGGTGCTTAATTTTCACTAGGATCAAAATTTCTTGTTGAATCTCAACACTCCCTCTCAACAAGAAAGGGGTTATCCTTCACCCCGATCATGTCTCTATGGTATTCAAATTTTCTCCTGGTGAGAACCTTTGTTAGAATATCTACATCCTGATATTCTGTGGGAATGTACTGAAGCAACATAATTCTCCTCTGCACACAATATTTGAGATGATGGTACCAGATATCTATATGCTTGGATCTATCATGAAACATAGGATTAATCGAGAGTTTAATGCAACTATGATTATCACAATGAATCATTGTCGAATCCATATGAGAACCAAACAAACCAACCAAGATATTTCTCATCCATATAGCCTCACATGAAGCTTGACTCGCTGCCATGTATTTCACTTCCGCTGAACTGAGTGCCACAGATCTCTACTTCTTGCTGTACCAAGAAACAACTGTAGATCCAATGCTAAAGATCTCCCCTGATGTGCTCTTTCTATCCGTTGGACTTCCAGCCCAATATTCATCCTTGAAGCCATGCAACTTCACTCCATCCGTCTGTCTGTACCATAAACCATAATTTGATGTGTCCCTCAGGTATCTCAGCACATGCTTCCTCACCTTCGAAAAGAGCTTGGTAGGCTTAAACATAGCTTGACTCAGTTGGTTAACCGCATAGCAAATGTTTGATCTTGTGTTCACTAGATACATTAGCGAACCCACTACTGTTGATAGAGAGTAGCATCCACTACCTCTCTAGAAGTAGCATCCTCTTTCCTCTAGTTTCATGGAAGAGGAGTATCCATGGGTTTGCAACCCTCCATGTTAAACTTACCCAGTATCTCCTTTGCATACTTTCCTTGAGACACAAAAAGTTCATCATCTCCTTGCCATATTTCCAATCTAAGGAAATAATGAAGGAGGCCCATATCCTTCATTTCGAACTCCCTTGCAAGATCCTCCTTGCATGAATGTATCAACTGCTCATCACCAGTCAATATTAAATCATTGACATAAAGAAAAATGATTAAAATCTTACCCTCCACCACAATTTGGTACAAGTTTGCATCTGCTTCACTTTTGGTGAAGCCCAGTTTGCTGAAATAGCTATCTATTCGAGTGTACCAAGTACGGGGTGCTTTCTTCAGCCCATACAACGCTCTTTTGAGTCTGCACACATGCGACTCGATGTTGAATATCTCAAAACCTTAAAGCTACTCTATGTACACCTCTTCCTCAATGATCCCATTGAGAAACGTAATTTTCACATCCATTTGATGAATGTGCCAGCCCATCTGTGTTGAGAGTGCAATGATGGTCCTTATGGAAGAGTACCTTGCGAGAGGTGCAAAGGAATCATCATAATATATCCCCATGATCTGTGAGAAGCCCTAGGCCACAAATATGGCTTTGTATTTCTCCACACTCCCGTCAACAGCTTGCTTTGCCTTGTAGATCCATCTCAAACCTACCACTAATTTATCAACCGGTCTTAGAAAAATTTCCCAAGCATTGTTTTTGACAATGGATTCATACTCCTTCACCATTGCATCAACCCAAGTAGGATGCTGCACTACTTCTCGAAAGGAAGATGGTTCATTCACAATAAATTTTCTCATGAGATCCATGTATCTAGTAAATTGGTCAGGATATTGTCTCTGTTTGCGATGTGAAGTAGGGGCTTCTACATTCTCTACAGCATCAATTCTCAGCCTATCAGCTTCTGTGGTGCGCTTTCTTCCATTGATGATAGATGGATATGCATGAGTGGCTTCCTCCACTCCATGAACCCCATTTTTTGGTTGATCCATATCTAGATACTCATCTTTGGGAACCAACAGTTCCTCCTCCGCATGCAAGTCCAGCTCCCTCTCAAGTGACAACCGCATGGATTTACCCTCATCAAATTTTATATCTCGTCGCACAACAATAATTCTGCGGTTTTGAAAATACACATGATAATTATGGGGTGTTTCTGTGTACCCCAAAAAAATCCCAACTTTAGCATTCGGCTCTAGATTCTTCCTGGCGTCCTTGGTCACATGCACATAAACAGATGTGCCAAAAATCTTAAAGTGTGAAACATCTGGTTTCTTACCAGTGAAAGCTTCTTCATGTGTACTCATGCCAAGTACTATATGAGGACAACATTTTTGCACATAAACTGCAGTGTTGCATGCTTCCACCCACAAATGCATTAGTAGGCCCTGATCATGCAATATCGCTTGTGTTGCACCCATGATCGTTCTGTTCTTCCTCTCCGCGACCCCATTCTGCTGTGGGTTATGAGGCGCTATGAGTTCTCTTCGAATTCCTTCTTTGATAAAGAAGTTCTTTAATTCATTAGAGATGAATTCTCCACCATTATCACTCCTAAGATCTTTCACTTGCTTCCCTGAATCTTTCTCCACCAATGCCTTAAACTCACAGAACTTAGAAAATGTTTGACCTTTCTTCTGCATTAAGAATATCCAACATTTATGAGAAAATTCATCAACAAATATTACATAGTACTTCTATTTTTCTGTTAAAGCAATCGAAAACGGTCCACACACGTCTGTGTGAACTCTCTCAAGGATCCCCGAAGCACGGTTCTCCTTCTCATGAAAGGTGGAATTTACATACTTCACTATGGTGCAACCCTTGCACTGATCTAACTGAGAAAGTGTTCCCATTGGAAGTCCAGTAGATATTTGATGCATGACTTTCAAGGCTCCATGATGAATATGGCCCAGTCGCTTATGCCATAATTTGCCCTCATCTCGACTCACCATTTTCTCCACCTTTCCCACCGTAGTAGCGTAGCCATCTAGCTCCAACTTGTAGAGATTCTTAACTTGAATCCCTATCCTCTTGGCTTGACTCGTTGTTTTATGTCGCAAGAAAGTTTTTCCATCACTAAAAACAATGTCATAGCCTTTGTCCTCCAACATTGCGACTGAGACCAATTTTTTCTTCAGACCTGGTACATTTACATATTTTAATTGAAATGGTTTACCTGACTCCCTCTAAAAGGTAATGGTACCAATCCCAGTAGCATTGTACCGTCTGTTGTCTCCCATCTCAATATGCATCTGGAGATGTTTCTCCTCCAAGTCAATGAAAATTTCCTTATCTCCAGTCATGTGAAAGGAAGTGCCACTATCCAAATACCACACCAATCCCAATGCACTTGACACCATGCACACAATCAAGGAGAAGTCAAGCTCAAATTTTGAGGCAAGGGCCTCACCGACTACAGCTCCAGAAGCCTTCTTGTTCTTCTTCTTTTGTGGACAGTTAGTAGCAAAATGCCCATGTTCGTGATAGTGAAAATACTTCACCTTGGACATGTCCTGCTTCTTTCCCTTAGACTTGGATTTAGAATGGAATTTCTTCCCCTTCCCCTTCTTTGCCTTGGAAACCAAAGCAATATCCTCTTCATCATCATGCTTTGATGAAGAGCCATCTCTGGTGTTCTGCCTAAACTCCTCCTGCACCTAATCCAACCACAGTCATTCCCAATTCGACAATTTTTCCCATCCGTTGATAGAGTCTTCATAACTGTGCCAACTCTTAGGAAGTCCTAGGAGAGCCAAGATCACCAAATCATCATCAATGAATTTTATTCCCACACTCCCCAGTTCATCCCAACATTGGACAAACTTTGTGAGATACTTTGGAATGGTGTCACCCTTTTCCATCTTGATCTTCCTAAGTTTATCTTTGAGAGCCAATTTCCTATGGTTGTTATTGCTTTGGAATAGATCTGTCAAAGCCTTCCACATAGCATATGGTGTGTCTTTCCCATGGAGGCTTGAGACAATGTGGTCTTGTACTCCCTCCAATAGGATCCTCCTCACCTTTGCCACTTTCTTTTTCCATGCATCAATATTGGCAGCATCTACAACATCTGGCTTAGGAACATCTTTTTCAATGAATTCCTTCAAGCCATTCTCTTCGAGTACCGCCTCCATCCTTTCCTTCCAAGCAATGTAGTTCAAGCTGCCCTCGAGTGCATACTCTAACCTCAAGCCATTGAAAGCCATTTCGATCTTAAATCAACTATAGCACCAAGAATGTCTTTCTGCAAATTCGAATTCTATCCAACCACAAACTTTTTTTTTAACTTTAACGGGTATGTTTTTTTGTTTTATTTATGAGAAAAAGAGAGGGTGGGGCTTTGCCAGAGCAGCCCTAATTACATCATACTTGTTCAGCAGAAGCTGCTTTTCAATCTTGACACTAGCATGGAATTTCTACAAATCTGTCCTCATTTATGAAGAGCAGCCCTTTATCCGTTGCGCTCCCTTTGTTGGCCATCGAGTCCGCTTCACTATTTGAGCTTCGGAGGATATGATAAAATTTGTAGGAAAAAAAGGCAGAGAGGACTCTTTTCAGTCTTTCCAATGTTCTGTTGAGGCCTACATTTCTGAATTTCTCTTCCGTGTTCAGCTTATTTATGAGGATCTCCGAGTCTCCGAATACCTGTATATCTTTGATCCCTTTCTCTCTAGCAATCTGACATGCTTTGAGGAGACTGAGGAGTTCTGCTTGATTATTGGTCTTCAGGCCAAGACCCCAGTAGAAAGAGTCGCGGGAATCACCATATGGGGAATAGATGATCCCTTCGGCACCAGAGGGACCGGGGTTTCCTTTGGACGCCCCATAAAAGAAGATTGTGTGAGTTTTTTGATCTCTCCACCAGTGCTGAAATATTTCATCTGAGTCTCTCTTTTTCCAAATTGGATGCTCTGTTTGAGGAGATAGGAGGTACTTTTTGCTTTGAGGTTCCAGAGATCCGAGCCACCTCTTCTCAACCGGCTGGAGCGTTGTATCCTCTTTGTGGTACTGCTGCTGGGCCGCTTCTAGGAGGAAAGTTCTGGATTTTGATGCCACTTGCAAGGGAGTGTGATTCAGGTCATTAAAGATCTTCTGGTTGCGAGCCAACCATATCTGCCAGCAAACGAACTTGGGCAGGGCATTCCAGACTTTGCGCCAGAAAGATTTATGAGGGATTCGATATGGGTATAGGTGGCTCCATTCTGCAAAAAGATCTGAGACAGTGGTCTGAGTGGGAGAGTTCATGTGGAATTCCTGGAGCATGATTTCCCAGACTTCCTTGGCGAACAGACAATCAATGAAAAGATGATGAGTTGTCTCAGCATTGCACCTGCAAAGAGCGCACCTGTGAGGACTAGCAAAATTTCTTTTAGCCAGATTGTCACCGGTAAGAATCTTGTTATGTATCAACATCCAGAAGAAAAAGTTGACTTTTGGGAGTGCTAGAGGCTCCCATACGTTTTTCCAAAACGCAGCACTGTGCTTGCTGTTTCCTGTTGTCTGGAACGCTTTGTAACCTTCTGCTGTTGTGTATTCCCCAGAATGACCCCAGCCCCATCGGTCATGCGAGGAGCGGTGAACCGGTGCTGCGTCTTCCATCAGATTGAGCAGACTGTTTAATTGTGTTTGCAGGTGGGCAGGGGGATCGGGAATTGCCCAACCGGCCCATTCGTCTCTTTGATCCCAAGCCGAAATATCAAAAACGCTTAACTTGCCGGCAGATACGAGCCAGTCTCTTAATTCAGAGATCTCCTCGTTGTCAATAAGAGGATTTCGCCCCATTATGCGATCATTCCAGAGGCGAGTATGCTTACCATTCCCTGGTATCCTGTATGCATTTCGATTGAAGTATTTGCTGCTCTTGTAGCAGATTTTCCACAGCAGCGTGCTGTTGGCAGTATATCCCAGCTGGAGGTTTCTGAAGTCAGCTTTGTTAGTGTATTTTGATCTCAAAATGGCGCTGACAGGATGCTTTGGTTCTTTAATCATCTTCCACAAGATTTTGCTACCGAGAGCAAGGTTGACCAGGGAGGGGTCACGAATTTGCAATCCTCCTTCATCAATGGGTTTTTAACAATATCCCAGTTTACCAAGTGCTGTTTCTTATCATTGCCCCTGCCTCCTTGCCAGAGGAAATCTCTGAGGAGAGAGGAGATTTGATCCATTACATTTCTAGGGGCGAGCAGGAATGCTGCTTGGTAAATTATTAAGGCAGACAACTGAGACTTTATCAAAATGACCTTACCTCCTTTAGTTAACCAGAATCCTCCCCATTTCGAAATTTTGGTTTTGAATTTGCTTAATATGTCGCTCCAAAGCGACCTCTTGTTCACTCCTGAGATTATGGGAAGCCCAAGGTATCTGATCCTGTCCCATTGGGAGTGCCCTTTGAATCCAAGGATATTAGATATGTTGTTGAGCTCTTGTTGTTCAGTGTTCCAGCTGAAGACTTCGCTTTTTCTTTCATTTACCAAAGCTCCTGAGACTTTGCAGTAGTTTCTGATGACTGTGTTGAAGGCCTGAGCTATTCTGGTTGAGGCACCTCCCAAAAGAATCGAGTCATCTGCAAAGAGTGCATGATTCAGAGGGTTAACCCTGCTAGTGGGATTGAGGCCTGGAAGGGATCCTGACATTCTTTCTGCTTCAAGTTTTCGACTTAAAGATTCAGCCATTAAGATGTAAAGAAAGGGGGAGAACGTGCATCCCTGCCTGATGCCTCTCTTAGCTTGGAAGAAGTTGGCTGGCCTGCCATTTATGAGAGGGGCTATCCAAGGATTGTCCGTGCAGGCTTTTATGAGATTTACAAATTGAGGAGAAAATCCAAAGGAGAGCAAAACTTTGCTGAGAAATGTTCTGTTGACTCTGTCAAGCGCATTCGCCATGTCTAACTTTATGAGCATACCCTTCTCTTTTCTCTGCTTGCTTGAATGTATGGTCTCCTACACTTGAATGAAGTTGTCCAGAATGTGCCTGCCTTCCACGAAACCTCCTTGGGAGCTAGAGATAATCCGTGGGAGCAAGGGCTTTAATCTGTTAGCCAACAGTTTTGCCAAGATCTTGTAGGAGGCATTACATAACGAAATTGGCCTGAATCTAGTGAAAGTTTCCGGATTGGAATATTTGGGAATCAAAACTAAATAGGTTGAGTTGGTGCTTCCACCTACTTTAGCTTTTTTCATGAATCCTCGTATCATCTTTTGAAGATCATATTTAATGATGTCCCAGCATGCTTTGTAAAAATGAATGGTGAATCCGTCAGGTCCGGGGGCCTTGTCGGATTCCATGGACCAAATAACTTTGATTATCTCTTCCTCCGAAACCGGTTTCCAAAGATCAGAGTTGTCCTCCGGAGAGATGAGGGAAGGGATGTGAGTGAGAAATTCTGCTTCATCCACTTCTTCACCTTGGGCATCCAAACTGAAAATATTTTGGAAGTGTATTTCAGCTGCTTCTTTGACTTGTTGGAATCCCTTGCATATTTTGCCCTCCGATGTCTTTATTTCTGCTATATAGTTCCTTGACAATCTGGCTCGATACTGCCGGTGGAAGAAAGAGGTATTGCGGTCCCCAGCTTTTAGCCACAAGCTTCTAGACTTTAATCTCCAATACTCTTCCTCTTTTCTGAAGGATTGGAAGGCTGCTCTCTGAGCTTTTGTTTCCATGTCCAGTAGTTCTTCATTAATGTTTTTGCTTTCCATGTCGTTTTGAAGGGTGTGCAATGCCAGTACTGCATCAACTCTTTGGGAGGTGGGGCTAGAGGCTGGTTTCTTAATCCAGTCCTTCAAAGCTTTTTTGGTGAGTTTCAGCTTTTGCTCCCAAACGAAGCTTGGAGAACCTGAAATGGAGGAGGCCCAAGCTGCTTTCACCGTCTCAGAGAAGCCTTCCCTTTCGATCCATTGAGGAGAAAAGCGAAATGGAATGGGACCCAAGTCCTCTTCGTCTTCTAGACAGAGCTGAATTGGTTTGTGATCAGAGGACAGCTTGGGAAAAATTTTTGTTGTTATGATCTTCTTATTCATGAGGAGAGAGGTTTTCACTAGAAAGCGGTCCAAACGGGCAGAAATGTATTCTGTCCCAGTTCGATTGTTTGACCAGGTGAAAAGTCCTTGGATTGGGTTGAAATCTAGCAGATCCCATTGCTGAGCGAGCTCTTCCACTACGGAAACCATGGGATCTTTGGAATTGGTGCCTCCTCTTTTCTCTTTGGCTTTCAAAACGATGTTGAGATCTCCAGCAAGAATGATATTGTTGGGGGTTGCCTGCTCTAGAAACACTGCCAGAGAGTTCCAGCAGTCTTTTTTTTCAGAATAATTGACGAGAACATAAAGATTGACAAGAGAGATAGCCAACTTACTTGCGAGGTGGGTGATTTCTGTGAATATCCAATGTTGAGTCTCGTGAGTTTTGATCAACTGATATTTGTCTTCGGTCCAGAGAGTTGCCAGTCCTCCCAAAGAGCCCCGAGCGCTGACCGCTATGCCTGAGCTTTTTTTCCATTTTGACTTACTAATTTCTAGCAGAGCTTGACCTACTATCTTTGTCTCTTGGAGCAAGAGGATATCTGCAGGTTCCGACTTTAATAGGTCCTTTACTGCTTCTATTTTTGCATGGTTCCCCAGACCTCTGCAATTCCAAGAGACTATCTTCATTATTTACCTGAGAGCGGAGTGGAGCCACCCTTGGATGACCTGGGCCTGCTATTTTTTCCGATCGTCATTTCTATTGTGGATTGGCTTCCTTGTGTTTTGAGCCTTTCTTCTTCTTCTTCTCTTTTTTCCTTGCGGGATTTCCTTCCTGCTTTTTTTAATGGGCGCTCAAAGATTTCTTCCTCTGAGGACTTTGAGCTTTCGACTGCCTTTTTCTTTGTAACTTCTGCATAGGTAGGGTTAGGGGGGCTGCCTTGGGAAGCTTCAATCTGGATGGCGACCCCTCCCTCATTGCTTGAAGGGGGGGCTTCTACATGTTCCTCGTTTTCCTGAGCTTTGTTCGGTGGATCAGTCTGTACACCCTCCGTTCCTTTTGAGTTTTCTTCCGTTTCCTGAGTTGGAATGGGGATGTTCCTAGCTCCTGTTGCTGCGCTTTTTCCTGCAGCGTTTTTTGCATGGGCTGTTCTCTGGACTAGGGTCCATTGGTCCCCGATAAGTTTTTCAGACTGCTCCACTGCTCTCTTCTTACAGTGCTCTGCGAAGTGTCCATGACCGTGGCAGTGTCTGCATTTAAAGGGGAGCTGTTCATAGTCGAGTTCTTGGACGTGCGTCCAACCTGCCACCGTGAGCTTGATCGCTTCAGGCAATCCTTCCTCGAGGTCCACTTCAACACAGATTCGGGCGCATGAGTATTGGTCTTTTCTTACAGCCTGATCTATGTATTTGCCTAGTGCGTTCCCGATGATCTGAAGCGATTTTTGATTCCAACAGTGAAGAGGCAGATGAGGGAGTCTCACCCACACCGGCACAGCAGATGGGACATCTTGGGAGGGATTGAAATCTGGCGTCCATTTGTTTAAATACAAGCCCTGCGGCCCCATGAAGTAGGGGCCATTTCTGAATATTAAGCTTTTGTCTTCCGTGTTTTCAAACACAAATACAAAGTACCCTTTGCCCACAAAGTAGCTCTTAACTCCGTCTTTTATCAGAGGTTTCCAGTTTCTTTGAGTCCAATCCTACCTTTACTTGGGGAATAATCCTTTTACCTGGTTTCTCAGAGGTCCCCTCTTTCTGTGTGTTCCAATGCCGCTTGCAGGCCCTCAGAAACAGAAGGATCAATCCATTTTTGATAAATTTCTGTCAGAATGCGTATAAAAATGTTGTCCTGGTCAATCAAAGTTCTCGAGGCACTTTACTTCCTTGAGAAGTGATCAGTCAAAGCAGCCCTCAGAATTTCATCTGGAAATAATAAGGGAGGGATGTTTAGCTTAGGTGCCAGGCTGAAGAGTTTGCCACATGCTGGAAACAAGGCTCCCAGACCTAGCTTGCAGAGCGCAGGGGGGGGCAGCGCGCGATCTTTTGACTATGAGGAGAGATTTTGATA